>ML111779.1:0-20287 GCA_003697995.1 Taxidea taxus jeffersonii
TCTTGGGTGCCTGGGTGGCTCAATGGGTTAAGCCTCTGCCTTTGGCTCAGGTTATGATCTCAGGGTCCTGGGATCGAGTCACGCATCCATCGGGCTCTCTGCTCAGCAGGGAGCCTGCTTCCCCATCTCTTTCTGCCTGACTCTCTGCCTACTTGTGATCTCTCTCTGTCAAATAAATAAATTTTTTAAAAAAACAGTCTTTAAAAAAAATCTTTCAATGAGCAGATGTATAAAATAAGCTTCATTATATTTTTGAAAATCCTCATTAAATATCATAACCCTGAAGTACAATATATACTCCTAAATTCAGTTATTTTCTATAGCAATTTCCTCTTTCTCACTGTCATAGCCAAAATGTAAAATTTTTAAATGGCATGTAGTTTCAAATGGGAGAATTACATCACTGACTTTGCTTACTCCCATTATGAAAAAAAAAATGTGTTGTAATTTACCTGTTAATCACCACCTTTCCCAGAATCAGTCCTCTGTTCATCCAAACTAATCAGAAGGTGTTATAAAATAGGTTTAAAACTCTTAACTGAGAACTCTTGAAACCAATGAGGAAACTGTTTCCTGTGTTTTAAGTGTGAATTTCTAAGACTTGTTGCATCATTCCCAGCAGCAAAGTCACCCAATGAGAGAACGATTTCCAATTATTAGTTTTTAAAATGCCCTTTCAGGGATGCCTGGGTGGCTCAGTTGGTTGAGCAGCTGCCTTCAGCTCGGGTCATGATCCTAGCATCCTGGGATCGAGTCCCACATCGGGCTCCTTGCTCAGCAGGGAGCCTGCTTCTCCCTCTGCCTCTGCCTGCCACTCTGTCTGCCTGTGCTTGTGCTCTCTCTAACTAATAAATAAATAAAATCTTTTAAAAAAAAATTATGCCCTTTCAGAGCGTAAGTATTTTTGGAAAAGCAATTATGTTCTTTGCTTATATGAAAAATGCTATTATGTCATCAAAGGAGCATATTTTGCATTTGCTTTTTCAACAGCATCTGTTCAGTAGCATCCTACTGCAAACCTTTTGTTACCACAGGGCAAAAAAAGTCAACAAATTAGACACTCATCTTATTGTACAGGAAAAATGCATAGTCTTTAAAATGAGCAAAAGAGGGGCGCCTGGGTGGCTCAGTGGGTTAATCCTCTGCCTTCAGGTCAGGTCATGATCTCAGGGTCCTGGGATCGAGCCCCCAGTCGGGCTGTCTGCTCAGCAGGGAGCCTGCTTCCTCCTCTCCCTATCTGCCTGCCTCTCTGCCTACTTGTGATCTCTCTCTGTCAAATAAATAAATAAATAAAAATATTTAAAGTAAAATAAAATGAGCAAAAGAGGAAAGGAATCTCAGTGATTTCAAGACCTACAGTGTGTGTACAGTATGGACAACATGGGATTGGTGGAGGGTAACACGTAGGTCAATGGAACAAACAGGAGAACCCAGAAACGATGCCCTGCAAATACAGCCAGCTGATTTTTGACAAATGTGCAAAAAAGAAGTCAATGAAGGGAATCGAATTTTTAATAGATTGTTGTGAAGACAGAAAGTCATTTCCAAAAATCCCCAAAAGCACTTCAGTCTAAACTTCACAGCTTCTACAAAAATGAGCCAACTCAAAACAGATGCCGTATTCCAATGTAAAGCATAAAACTGTAACTTTAAAGGGTAGTGTAAGAGAAAATCTTCAGGACCTAGAGCTCAGTGAAGAGTTCTTAGATGTCACCATGAGGACAATTCATAAAGGAAAAAATGATAAATCAGACCTCATCAAAATTAAAAACTTTTGCTCCATGACTGTATTAGAACAGTGCAAAGGCAACTACACATTGAGAAAAATATACCTGTCAACTACATTTTCAATAAAGGACTAGGATCTAGAATATGTCAAGAACTCTCAAAACTCAACAGTCTAGAAAAACCTAATTAGGGGAAAAAAAAAAAAAGGAAAGGAATCCAATTAGGAAGTGGGCAAAAGACATAAGCAGGCATTTCACTAAAGAGGTTAGGCACATCAAAAGGTATTCAGCATCATAAGCCATCTGATGGTAAATTAAGGTACTAAGGCCATGATGAGATATGACCTTAGTATCGCACGCTTCTGAGCACAGCTGAAATAAGAAATGGCAACAACACGAACGCTGGTGAGGATATGGACAACAGAATCACCTCTACACTACTGGGGAGAATGTAAAAATGGAGCAGCCATTCCGGAAAACATTTTGGCTGGTTCTTAAAACAACTCAACAGGCACTACCATACAACCTCAGAACTGAGTGCTTGGGCATTTATCCCAGAGAAATGAAAACTTCTGTTCACAAAACTCGGTACTTCTGTTCACAAAAACCTGTACACAAAGGTTTATTAACAGCTTTATTTGTAATAACCCCAATCTGGAAACAAACAACCCAGATAGTCTCCAGGGAATGAAGGGTTAAAAAATGGTGGTCCATCCACACCGTGGAATACTACTCAGAGATAAAAATGAATGAAGTATTGATACATGCCGCAACCTACATGGGTCTCCCAGAGAATGATGCTGTGTGAAGACAGCCAACCACAAAGGCAATATACTGTATCATTCCATTTATAGAACATGCTTGAATTGAGAAAATTACAGAAATAGAGAACAAATTAGTGGTTGTCAGGGGTGAAGGAGGGAGTAGGGGGTGGGGAAGAAGAGGCAATGGCCGTGAAAATACAAGGTGAGGAATCTTTGTTTCGCACCTGGTTGGGAGACTGTACTAGAATTTTGCAAGCTGTTACCATTGAGGGTAACCGGTGAAAGAATATATGGGACCCCTAGGCATTGATTTCGTACAACTGCAATGTAAAAAAAAGTTTAATTAAAAAAAAAGTTTCCAATAAATAAATGGAAAGATGGGAATTCTAATACTTTCTCCTCTGACCAAAGTGGATCCTCTTAAGGCACACCCCATTTCAGAGATCACTGCATATTTTGCCAGTCCCTACTGAGCCCTGGGCCCCTATAGCTCTTCTCTACATTCCCTTCAAGCCGTCTTTCTTAAATGCACATTGGCTCATGTGACTTCCCAAGATCGCTAGTCTGACACATTGGGCCTTCATGACCTGGCTGTTAAATCTCTACCCAATATATATGCACCTGGACACCAACGTACACACAACTTCCAACTGTGCAAAAACCCAGTCTGATTTTGAGATACCCAAGGACAGGCACAATGACCTATCTCTGTGTGCTTCTCTCAAATATTTTAACGGTTTTGTTTTGTTTTTTAAGTTTACTTATTTATTTATTTATTTAAGTAATCTCTACACCCAATGTTGGGCTCCAACTCACCACCCTAACATCAAGAGTAGCATGGTCTTCTGACTGAGCCAGCCAGGCACCCCTCTAACTTTTCTTTCTTTCTTTTCCTTTCTTCCTTCCTTTCCTTTCTCTTTCTTTTTGTTTTTTTAGCTTTATTTTTTTAAGTAATCTCTGCACCCAACGTGGGGCTTGAACTCATGACCCCAAGATCAAGAGTTCCATGCTTTTCTGACGGAGCCAGCCAGCTGCCGCTGATTAACTGATTTCCAGTGCTTATCAGGTTCCCCAGCATGTATTAGGAATGCAGCAAATCTTGACTTAAATGATTACTTTTGCTTTGTGCATTACCCCTAAGAGTGCAGAGGCACTGATTCTGTGTTACCCTCAGGATACTAACCTGCAATCACTCCTGCCAGGTACACCAGCCCTACTCGGAGGCCTTTGTGGACCATTTCCAAGGGAATACCCAAAGCGAGCTGCATAATGAGATTCCCCACGATGTGCTGAACTCTGCGGAGACAAACACAGTAGTCCTGTATTACGACTAACCCACACTGTTGTTTCTTTGGGACATGAACAGGCATTGGTGTATTGTTTCTAGTTCAAATTCCATTTTCTAATTTTTTTAGGTGACTTTTTTTTTCTTCAATAAAAATCTCAACACGGTCCCTCAATATGTAAAACCGATAAAAGGACATTTTGGAAGTATTTATTTAGTAAGTTCTGTCTTGAAACAGTGACTGACAACATCAAACGATCAGCGATGAGGATGGCTTAAGGAACATAAACTTGAGATTAGGCTCAGATGACAATTGCCATGTTATATCAGCCCCCTGCATCTGATCTTGTTTCGGTAGAATGGTAATGAGAAAACCCTAACTCATACATACCGAGTTTTAAGTTTCAATAGTTTTTTGTTGTTTTTTAAGGCAGGCTCCATACCCAATGTGGGGCTGGAACTCTCGACCCCGAGATCAAGAGTTGCATGTGCTGCTGACTGAGCCAGCTGGGCACCCCAAATTTCAATAGGTTTTTAAACAACTTGTCTTGCAATCTTAGGATATTCTTTTTTTTTTTTTTTAAGATTCTATTGATTTATCTTACAGAAAGAGTGAGAGACAGAGACCATGCAAGAGCAGGGAGAAGGAGCCAGAGGGAGAGGGAGAAGCAGACTCCCAGCTGAGCAGGGAACCCAATGAGGGTCTTGATCTCCAGACCCTGGAATCATGACCTGAGCCAAAGGCAGATGTGTAACTGACTTGAGCCACCCAGGCACCCCAGGATATTTTTTAATAAAACAGAGATGGCAAGAGAACCCCATCCCCGGTTCTATTTTAAAAAGTTGAGAGGTGAGCTGCTGAGCAGAGAGCCTGCTTCTCCTTCTCCTTCTGCCTGCTGCTCCCCATTGTGTGCTCTTGCTCTCTCTCTCATCCTGTCAAATAAATAATTAAAATCTTAAAAAATAATAAAGTTGAAAAAACAGTTCCCCAGAATGAAGAAGAAAGTTTAAACTAGCTGAAGTTAGTATCTCCCATGTACTACAGTTTGGCATATAACATATTTGAGTGCAGGTGTTTTTTATTCCAGCTTTGAAAGAGGTAAAAATATTTTTAAATAAAATTCATATTATTTTGCCTGTCAAACCCCACAGGCAGCTCTGGAGAATCTCTGAATGTACTTTGGTATATTCCCAAATTCCAGTCATCCTTAATTTAGTTACTACATAGCACAAGACTTTTTTTTTTTTTTTTTTTTAAGAGATTTCAGCTTAGGGGCACCTGAGTGGCTCAGTGGGTTGAGCCTCTGCCTTTGGCTCGGGTCATGATCTCAGGGTCCTGGGATTTAGCCCCACATCGGGCTCTCTGCTCAGCAGGGAGCCTGCTTCCCCCTCTCTCTCTCTCTGCCTACCTCTCTGCCTACTTGTGATCCTTCTCTCTCTGTTGAATAAATAAATAAAATCTTTAAAAAATAATAATAAGACTATACAGCAGAGGAGAAAAGGCATAAGGATGAGATCCCCCATCGTAGACCCAGAATAGAAATGCTAACTTTTTTTATCGAGTTTTATTTACCCTTCCAGGTCTAGCTTAAATCCATGTCATCTGGGAAACCATCCCCCTTATGATCTTTCCGTCTTTCTGTTTCTGTTACAGTGACTAATCCCACCCACATCCATCTCCTTACCACCTGTCTGCCTGAGGCTGGAAGAGCTCATGTTGACTTTGCCAGCCTCTCATAGCGAGGGGTAGCCGTGTCTGTGGGTCTGGCCATTGAAATGCAGGGCAGAGCAGCACCGGTGGGAGACTAGGAAGAGAGCTGCTTTCTTTTTTTTTTTTTAAGATTTTTATTTATTTGGGCACCTGGGTGGCTCAGTGGGTTAAGCCTCTGCCTTCAGCTCAGGTCATGATTTCAGGGTCCTGGGATCGAGGCCCGCATCGGGCTCTCCGCTTGGCGGGGAGCCTACTTCTCCCTCTCTCTCTCTGCCTACTTGTGATCTCTCTCTGTCAAATAAATAAATAAAAATCTTAAAAAAAAAAGATTTTTATTTATTTGACAGAGATCAAATGCAGAGAAGCAGGCAGAGAGAGAGGAGGAAGCAGGCTCCCTGCAGAGCCGAGAGCCAGACGTGGGGGTTCGATTGCAGGACTCTGAGATCATGACCTGAGCCGAAGGCAGAGGCTTTAACCCACTGAGCCACCCAGGTGCCCCGAGAGCTGCTTTCTTGACGAAAGGGATGAATGTCCCCAGCACCTGGTCTACCCTTCCCTTTCCTGCTTTTAATGCCCAGCTATGCTGCCAACTTGCAACCACGAGAGAAAGGTCAAGGGAGAAGCAGATATGCCAGCACAGAACTAAGAGTCTTGGCCTCATTAAACTGAAGAACTAAGCACATACCTCGGGGCTTCTTATATGACAAAGAATTAACCTCCATTTGTTTAGGCCCCCATTAGATTTTTTGGTTACCTTCAGCCAAAAGCATTCCAAACTCCTATACCCCGCTATGTGACCTGTCCTACACAGCCTTAAGAATTCTTTTTGAGGGCCTTACTATGTGTCAGGCATTGCAAAAATTACATTATAACCACAACCTCATTTAATCAGAGCAACCTTATAAGACAGGTGCTGTTACCCCATTTTATAGATGTGGAAACTGAGGCACAATGATGTTAAATAACTACTGTAAATAACTATAATACTATATGGCCTCGCATTACTATTTAACTGACCTGACCATTCGCCCTTACAATTTTAAAGTCCTTGAGTGCAGGAACCACATTTGCTCAGAACATGTTAAAAGAAAAAGCAAAATGAAAGTATCTATAGAAACTGGGCAGTGAGCAATTTTGTCCTTATTTGTCAAGTCTCTGAGCCCTCTGTCCTGCCATGGATGTCTATTTAGCCACTGGCCAGAGTCATCCTTCAAGGTCCAAGGCTGGGTAGGTCACGCAGATGAAGCTGGCCTCATCTGAACCCCCAGATGAAGCCTCTACTGGAGAGGGGGGGACACATGGTCTGCAGTGGGCATAGTGAATCTCAGGTTCCAAGCAAGGTCACAAAAGACTATTAGCATATAAGATGCTATAACTAGGGACTCCTGGGTGGCTCAGTCAGTTGGGCATCTGCCTTTGGCTCATGTCATGATGTCAGGATCCTGGAATTGAGTCCTGCATCGGGATCCTTCCTACCTCCCGGAGCCTGCTTCTCCCTCTGGCTGCCACTCCCCCTGCTGATGCTCTCTTCCTCTCTCTTTCTGATAAATAATTAAAATCTTAAAAAAAAAAAAAAAAAAGGAAGCTGTAACTAAAAAGCACTGCATTGCCCATTGCTCCTATTAGTCCAGATGGACCACAGTATTATACACTCCACAAAGCGCTTGAAAATTCTTCTTAAGTGTGTGGCAAGGCAGGGACGGAGGGACTGATGATCCATACCCTAAAGGGAACATTTTCACAACATCAAACAACTGGGGGAACATATGTGTGCTTTAGTAATGATGGGATCTCTTCTCACTTATCTCTTTATATAAAATGCCAGGATCAGGCAGTTATAATGCAATACAAAGTCCACTGGTCTTGGAGTTAGCACGGATAGGTTCGTGATACGGAGCCAGTAACCACATGCCTGCAGCCTCAGACACAAAGGGGCAGGAGTGATCCCTGCCTTCCGGGGCTGCTGAGGATCAAACAAGATTATGGACGTATAAGTGCCTTATCAGTAATGAAGCACTGACCCGACGCTGGGGGCTATGAGTATTCGCAGTCACCACCTCTGACATTAGTGACTTTCGGTCGTGTCTTACCCAGCGTGGACCAGCATATAGGAGATAAACCTCCAGGCTTGCTCTCGCTTCTCGGGACTGTAGATAAAGGGACTCTCCAGGATGCCTGTGTCCAGGGTGATCCACTGTTTCTGAGGCTTCCACACGGCATAGTAAATAAACACCGCCAGCTGCCGGGGAGGAGCAGACATGAATGTTAACCACCTTCAGCAGAGTGGCCCCGGAAGAGCCCACAGGCACTACTACCTTGCTCTCAATCAGCTCTCAAGTGGGCCCCCTCCGTCGCACTGAGCACGTGTGCTCAGAAGACGACAGGAATTAAATGTCCTCGCTGTATATCTGACCATGTAACTGGTCATATCCCACTTCTCCAGTGATGAGAAGCAGCCCTAGGCCAAACATAAAGACTCTTTCCAAACCCCTCTACCCCCTTACATATCATCCACCCTTATCTTCCCACGCCCACCATTTTGTCTTTCACTTCCAAGTTACTATGAAATTAAGTCACTGCTGGCCCTCAAGGAACAGAATAGGGAAAGGGAACTATAATGACTCTACAACACAGAAGCCTGGCAAAGATGACCTTAACAAGGGATGGAGGCTCACATCGCCAGGGATGTCACGGGGATGTCCCGTACTCCCCAATGTGACGTGAGGACAAAGGCGCTTCGCCTCTGTGTGTTCCTCTCCAAAACCTGTTAACTCCAATCTAATCATAAGGAAAACCTCAGACAAGCCCAGACTGGGGGATCGTCTACAGAAACCTGGCCCGTACTCCTCAAGACTATCAAAGTCATGAAAAACAAAGACAGACTGAGACAACTGTCACAGATGAGAGGACACTGGGGAGCCGCAGGAACATACTGCAAGGTGATACTCTAGGTTGGAGGGTACAGAAGGGACAGAAAGAGGACATTAATGGAAAATCTGGTAAAAATGCATATTAAAAACTCCAAAGAAGCCTGCAGTTTACTTAATAGTAGTATGCCCATGTCAGTTTCTTCATTTTGACAAATGTGCTATGAAAATGTAAGGTATTAACAATGGGAGAAAGGAAGTAAGACCTATACAGGAACTCGCTGCATTATCTTTGCAACTTTTCTATAAAGCTAAAATTAATCCAAAATAAAAAGTTTATTCCAGAAACTTTTATTTGAAAAACGGATCTTTCTGTGAGAGAACAGGTATCCCAGCTCCCGCCCCACAACCCTTCTAGAGAGAACTGCGCTCTCCACAGCACAGACCACGGCAGTCATGTTGGGTATCCTGTGACCTTATCCTATTACTCCCCAATTCCCACACTCGCCACACACAATGTTGATACATTGGCCTTTTCTTTATCTGAGCCGTAAGAGGGTAGGTCCCTATGCTGTATGTGTCAACTTGGCGAGACCATGACACCCAGAGAGATTTGGTCAAACATCATTCTGGATGTTTCTGTGAAGGTATTTTTTTAGATGAGATCAACATTTAAATCAATAGACTTTGAGTAAAGCAGATTACCCCTCATAACATGGGGTCACATCATATCAGTTGAAAGCCTTAATAGACCAGACTGACCTCGTCTGAGGGAAAAATTAATTCTGCCAGTCTGACTGCCTCTGAATTCCAAGGGCAACTCTTATCCCTAGGTCTCCAATCTGCTGGCCTACCCTGGATTTTGAACTTGCCAAGCTTCCATAATGGCATGAGCCAATTCCTTCAAATGAATCAATCTCCCTCTCGATATCATGTGTAGATAAGTGAATGGATGGATAGAGAGATATTGACAGATGACCGATAGATGACAGATAGATAATAGATAGATAATATGTGTGTGTTTGTGAATGTACACACCCTATTGGTTATGTTTTTCTATAGAACCCTAATACAGTCCTTGATAAGGAAATTGAGACATCGGTGGGAATTAAGAGGATTACATTACAGACTTCCTAATGCCCCTGAAGTCACACCCACACATATCTATCCCCCGCCCATTCTTTTATGAGACATCATGGTAGGTGCGATGAGGCTCAGAAGAAGCCCAGTCCCAGCCCAGTTACTAAATGTGACCTTGGGCAAGTCATTCCACCTCTCTGGGCCTTGTACTCTTTTTCTGGAAAATAAAAGGGCTGATGAGATCAGAGCCTAAAAACACACTACCTGCTGCCCACAGTAGGGGATCCCATTTTTTTTCCCCACTGAAATCTGGAGGCAGCCCTAGAGCTCTTCTGGTTAGGCATCTGTGTTGGCTCCACAAAAAGACTTTAACTAATCAATCTAAGTTGGTTCATAAAATCGAACCAATTTGTGACCCCAAGATTATTTGGTTTCTAAAGCCCCAGCAACTAAAATGAAACAAAGCCACTGAAAACTGTAGTCACTGCTGGGCAGGGGACTTGCTTGAAAAATAAAACTCAACTCTTGGCTGAAAGTGACTGCGATCATAGGAAAGACCTAAGGGGGCTCCAGAGAGGGTGAGGTCGATTCCATGTGTGCTGGACTTGCCACCACTAAGCTCTCTTCCTATGTGTTTTCCAGTCTCTTCTCTAAATGTGATTGAAGCCTCTCCCCCTTCTCCCCCAGTCTTTTTGCAACTCCCCAGTGTTACTTGTTCTAGTGCCCACCACCCAACATACCTCGGCAAGGCTGATGGAGATGATGAACACAGGGGGTGGCAGGCAGTTAGCTCTCTCCAAGTATGTTCTTCGGACCTCTTCAGGAAGCATCCATTTCGAGACAACCCTATGGACCTTTTTACTCTTGAAGGGATCTTCATGTCCCCCGTCCTCTCTCATTTCGTTCTCTTCTTCCAGCTCTCCTTTCATGTCTCTATCCATAT
The DNA here is from genome assembly GCA_003697995.1 of Taxidea taxus jeffersonii. Classification (NCBI taxonomy): domain Eukaryota; kingdom Metazoa; phylum Chordata; class Mammalia; order Carnivora; family Mustelidae; genus Taxidea; species Taxidea taxus. Next base: position 10,378 of record ML111779.1, read on the forward strand.
TCAGATTCATATCCTCCATCTCCAAATCACGATCAGCAGCCATTGTCCTGGGTCCTCCCTCCACCTGAAAGGGCCATGAATGTCAAGGAAAAATAGATAACCCGATAGTCCTTGGGACATGCTCTTTCCTGGGCTCTTTGGTATAACCATTGTTGGTTTCCAAGGCCCTTCCTATATATTTACAGAAGGCAACTTAAGATCTGGAGCCCAAATACTTATAATATCCATTCCCTCATCATCTGGTTCAATTGTGGCAAAGCACTAGGGACTCCCCAAATGAGGGAGAAGATCTCCAGGGATCACTTCTGGCTTCATCTATTGCTACTACCTAAAGGATGGACTAGAGCCTTGGAATAGAAACTCTACCTTGTATACCCTTTCCTTTCCCTCTGCCACTGACTGTCAAGTCAACCATCAGCATAAGAGATGCCTTTGTCATAACATGATACATCTCAGAGCTTACACCAGGTACACTGCATAACTGAACCCAATCTTGTCCACCTAGAGTAAATGGTCTCCTTTCCCTTCTTAGGTCTCCTTTCCCTTCTTAGTTTCATCTTGCTTATACTCAAAGGCCAGACATAGGTCTCTGATTTCTAATTCAAAATCAGAAACAATTTACCGAGCAACTACTGTGTTATCAGGAACTAAGCTGGGGCTTTCCCATCTATTGACTCATTGCACTTCCATAATAACCCCAGAAGGTAGGGTTTTGCAGTCCCATTTTTTTTTATTCTTTTTTTAAATTTAATTTTATTTATTTATTTGTCAGAGAGAGAGAGCAGGAGCGAGCACAGGCAGACAGAGTGGTAGGCAGAGGCAGAGGGAGAAGCAGGCTCCCCACCGAGCAAGGAACCCGATGTGGGACTCAATCCCAGGACGCTGGGATCATGACCTGAGCCAAAGGCAGCCACTTAACCAACTGAGCTACCCAGGCGTCCCTGCAGTCCCATTTATAGATAAAAAAAAAAAAAAAAAAAAAAAAAAAAACTGAGCAGCCTAATTTGCCCCCCTCCAAGAAAGATTCAAGCCTACACCTCCTCTGAATTACCAGTGTCCTTTCTAAAATACCCACACTGCCCATTCTGTAGCACACTTGAAGGAAAGCCATTCCTTACTGGTTCTCCAGACACAAGGTCAATACCCTTGCTGAAACACATCTTTCCAACAACTCTCTGACATCTGGAGCTCTAATTTCCACATCCAGTATTCCCTAGAACTCAATCCTCAACACTCAATTATTCAAGCATTTATTCAGCAAATATCTATGAACACCTACCATGTATCAGGCCACCAAAGTGTTTACAATGGAATGGAGACAGAGGTCAATAAAAATCATACAGATAACTGTATCATTACACCATGATAGAGGACACCAAGCAGGTGGGTAAGACACCAAGGGACACCTCGCTGTAACAGTAAGGATGGATCCATATACTCTGTGCTTTCCCAGTGCCATGCCCTCAACCATGTTCTATCCTTCTCCTGTTGGTCTGGTTCTGTTATTTTTTTACTCCTGGTTAAACTACTTAAATCACTCAAATATTTCTGTGGTCAAGGCAGGGGTGCTCAAAAATGAAGGGAAAAAATAATAAAAATAATGTTGCAAAATAGTACATAAAGCACAATCCAATTTTCGTAAAAAGTAATATACTGAGACACATACCGGAAGAAATCCAGAGAATTAACCATGATTATATCTGCATGGTGGGATTTCACTACATTTTTGCCCTCCATGGAGCAGTGGATCCAGATTTTGTGGAGCCTGAAGTGTAAACAATTTGGGGGGTTTTCTTTGGAAAAATAATATAAAATGAAAATTACAAAATATAAAAATTACAAAAGTCGATACACGGCCTTTGAAGGAGCCCATGCCAAGTGAGAGATCTGAAAGTTAAGCTTTATTAGCTTCAGAGAAAATCCACCTCTGTTTATATTTGCCTTTTTTTATTTTATTTTATTTTTTTAAGGTTTTATTTATTTATTTATTTGACAGAGATCACAAGTAGGCAGAGAAACAGGCAGAGAGAGAGGCAGAGAGAGAGAGAGGAGGAAGCAGGCTCCCCGCGGAGCGGAGAGCCCGATGCGGGGCTCGATCCCAGGACCCTGAAATCACGACCCGAGCCGAAGGCAGCGGCTTTAACCACTGAGCCACCCAGGCGCCCCTTTATTTTATTTTTAAGTGATCTCTATATCTGATGTGGATCTTGAACTTACAACCCCAAGACCAAGATTGACACATTCTACCAACTGAGACAGCCAGGCACTCCTATTTTATTTTTTAAAGTATGTTACTATTTTAATTAAAAAAAATAAATAAACCCATATCTATGATACCTTTACCTGATCCTAACATCTCAGCTACTGTACTGTTTCTCCCCTTCCCTCTGTGGCCCAATGTCATGAAGAAGGAATCTATACCCTAACCAGCTGGTCATCTGCAAGCCCCATTGAAACTGATCTCCTGAGTTAGGCCCATCAAACAAATCCACTTCTGAAGCGATGTGAGTCCCAACCATGAATGCAGAGCACTCTTGGCATTTCAAAGCATATCCCCACTGCAAAATCTCATGTACTCCTCAGAATTACCTTACGTCAAAAGAAAGCAATGATTATGATCCCAATTTTTCTCATCTTCAACCTCCCTAACAGACTTTCCTGTTGAAATCTCTTCCTCCATCTTTCATCTCAACCGTAATTCATTTACTGACTTCGTTCTCCTGCTCCCCAGACACAGGCATTCCCTCTGCAGGCTTCAACAACACTCTTGTCTTGCAACCGGACTTTTCTAACTTGGTGAAGAGGAGTGAGCTAGTGGCAAGGTCACTAGACAACAGGAACACAGGCTTTGCACTACTCAGACCCAGGGAATGGCCCTGTCTTGTTTTTCTTTGCAACCCCAGGCAATGGCTCTGGGCCTGGTACCATGAATAGTAGAACCGTGAGGAAAATCACCAAATTCTACACCTGAAACTAATATTACACTGTATGTTAACCAACTGGAATTTCATAAAAAGTTGAAAAAGAAAAAAAGTCACATGCTCCACTGACTGAGCCAGCCAGACACCTCGTACTTCATTCCTTTTTATAGCTGAATAATACTGCACTGTATAGATAAATAAACACATCTTTTAAAACATTTTATTTATTCACTTTAGAGATGCAAGAGAGAGAGAGAGAGAGTGAGTAGGAGCAGGGGGGAGAGCAGAGGGCCAGGGACAAGCAGACTCCACGCTGAGCACAGAGCCTGAGATCATGACCTGATCCAAAACCAAGAGTCAGACATTCAACCAAATGTGCCACCTAGGGGCCCCTATAAACACATTTTGCCTATCCACGTGTCTGTTGTAGGACATTTAGATCTTTGACGACTATGAATGGGGCTGCTGTGAACATTCCTGTGCATTGTTTGAAATCCCTGTTTTCAGTTATTTGGGGTATGTTCCTAAGAGTGGAACTGCTGAGCTATATAGGAATTCTACATTTACTTTACTGGGAATCTCTCAGATTCCAGTTTAAAGTGGGGATAATTCAAAAAAATAAAAATAAAGTGGGGATAATGATAGAACTTACCTCATAGCATCGTTGGAAAGACTGTTCGAGGCAATGCATGTAAAGCACTTAGAATAGTATCTGGCACATAGTAAACACTCCATAATTGTTAGTTATTATTCACTATGGATGGATGCATGGGTGTGTGGATGGCTGGGATGGACAAAGACGAATGGGGCTGAGTCTAGGGCCTATTTTCACACTGCAAGTTACTGGGAATCAACTCCTACCAAATTTATTTTTTTAAAAATAGTTCATTAGGCAGTTTCCACATTACAACAGATTATATTCAGTAAATTTAGGGAAAAAGAGAAATCCCCTTTTATGTTACTTTTCCCCAGCAACTTTTCTGAGAAGAAAGTTCCCTCCCCTACATCATCCACCTCCCACTTACCCAACCTCCCAGGGTCAGGCCCTAAATCTGTAGACCTATTTTATTAACTTTCCTTGAATGTTGATTATTTCTAGATTTCCAACTTCTCATAATTGGCAAAACAGTGTGGATTTAAGATCTGCAGCTTTTAACAGCAAATATTAAAGATTTTAAAAATAAGTTCAGGGGCACCTGGGTGGCTCAGTGGATTAAGCATGTGATGCTTGGTTTAGGCTCAAGTCATGATCTCAGTATTGTGGGATCAAGCCCTGTGTCAGCCTCTGCACTTAGGGAGGAATCTGCTTGTCCTTCTCCCTCTGCTCCTCCCTCCCCACCCCCCCACCTCCCCCACCTCCACTCACACTTTTTCTCCTCTAACACAAATAAATAAAAAACTTAAAAAATTAATAATAGTAAGTTCAAGGGCACCTGGTTAGCTCAGACAGTACAGCGTGCGACTCTTAATGTCAAGGTTGAAAGTTTGAGCCCCGTGTTGGGTGTAGAGATTACTTTTAAAAAAGTAAAATAAAGGGTGTCTGGGTGGCTCAGTGGGTTAAGCCTCTGCCTTCGGCTCAGGTCATGATCTCAGGGTCCTGGGATCGAGTCCCGCATTGGGCTCTCTGCTCTGCAGGGAGCCTGCTTCCTCTTCCTCCTCTCTCTCTCTGCCTGACTGTCTGCCTACTTGTGATCTCTGTCAAATAAATAAATAAAATCTTTAAAAAAAAAAAGTAAAATAAAACCCTTAAATCAACGAATAAAAGTAAGTTCATTTAGGGATTTAACGTTGTATTAATAATCTCTACTGTAAATTCAAATCCCATACACCATCATTTTATGAGGAAATAAAATTCTACACTGTTAATACAACCATATAGCGAAAAAGGAGCTAAAAAAAAAACCCTAAGGATTACATTTCCTCATAATTTTCTCTCTTCTCTAGATTTCAAATCTTCTAGAAATTTTACAGGCAAGCCCAGTATTTTAGGTATTTTAGAGAAATGTATTTCCTGTGCTACAAAGACACCTGACCCATTCAGCTCCACCAAGACTCACCGCGGGTCTGTTTTCTTCCTCGGCACATATAGCAAAGGGATCAGACGTGTAGTTCCAGCCACTTCAGCAGCTAGCAATGGATGAAAATGTTGGTAGCACCTGTAGCATGTTAGTTTACCTCTCTTCTCAGCAACCGTCACACTCTGACTTCAAGCCCTGTCTGTGTGCCCTGTTCTTTGGAGACCTGGGGCACCTCCTTGATTAAGCATCTCTGACATCTTCAGGGCTCACAGGTGTGCTTTCAGACTCTGGCATTCCCTGGCCCTCCCACTCCTATTTATCTTCTGCTCCCACACCTGAATTCCTGAGCACAGTTCACCTCCTTGGAAACATTCCTGATCAAACAATGAAAAGATGATCCAAAAAAAGAGAAAGAAAGAGAAGGATTATCCATACTCATGAAGCTGTGGGAAATGGGTGCAGCGTAATTTTGGAAGGCAATTGGGCAGTACCTAGAAGCTATGAAAAGCATATACCTTTCAACAGAAACACCCTACTCCTAGAAATCTATCCTGCAAACGTATTTGAGCCAGTACACAAGCTGTATTTCAAAGATGTTCAGTGTGGAACTACTTAGAGTAGTGAAAACTTAGAGAATCAGAATGTACTTCAATCGGGTTGTTGTATTTTCTGACAGTTCTAATTCTTAGAATGAGCCCCTATGATCTTCTCTTCCTTATATTCTGCTGAAATGTGCCCACGAGTACCTCTGCTCCTGGGTCCAGGGTTTTCCTCCCTAGACTAATCTAAGGTTATGCCATTAATTTTGTCCTTGCATGGGTGTGGTGCAGATAATTCATAGGCTCTACAGGTCAGAGTTAGGACAGAGTCTCTGGAAGCATGCTTTTTTTTTTTTAAGATTTTATTTATTTATTTGACAGAAAGAGAGAGATCACAAGTAGGCAGAGGCAGGCAGAGAGAGGAGGAAGCAGGCTCCTCACCGAGCAGAGAGCCCAAAGCGGGGCTCGATCCCAGGTCTCTGAGACCATAACCTGAGCGGAAGGCAGAGGCTTAACCCACTGAACCACCCAGGTGCCCTTGGAAGCATGCTTTAGATTACCAGAATTTTTAATGGCCCAATTACATAAAGCAGGAGTCTCAAAACAACTCGGCAATGATTACAACACATCATACTCTAACAGAGACATAAAAGCATCGCAGCTATCAAATTATTCACTTGGTCACTCTCAACACCATGTTACATGGGGAATGGAATTATTTACTGCACTGACTGGGCTTTCTTACTCACTAAGCAATGATCATCCAAGTTTCTTAGCTTCCTTTAATGTTGGCTTGATGTTGTGCTTCACCTCCTACCTTTTATCTTTAGCAGGTGGCTGTCAACTCTGTTGACATCAATATTTCTCTCTCTCGGTCTCTCTCTCCCTCTCTGACTCTCTCTCCCTCTCTTTCACACACACACATACACATATGTGCACAGACACACATGCACACACATACACATACAGGTCAAAACTGGGTGGCACTGTTGTGAAAAGTTCTCATCCTGCCAGTATGGAACAATGAGGGGAGATGGTTAAAAAGAATGCTGGAGGAGTAGAAAAGACTCATAGCCATCAAACTAAAAATGAAGGTGTTCCCCCTGTGCACCAAAAGCCAAAGACCTTCCCTTCATGCTTGGCAAGTTTCCCTTTTTTTTTTTTTTTTTTTTTTTAAGTAGGCTCCACACCCAACCTGGTGCTCGAATTCACAACCCTGAGATCAAGAGTCACATGCTCTACCCACGGAGCCAGCCAGACTTGCCGGCAAGTATTCTTAAGAGGAAAAGTGGAAAGAAGTTTGCTGCATCCTTACTGTATCTGGGATAAGTATTGTTCATGTTATGAATCATGAAGCCATTGTGTTGGCCAAGGATTGGAAAGGGTGGGGCCATGCTCATTTACCCAAAGCATTCTTCTGCTTAACCAAAAAAAAAAAAAAAAAAAAGGTAAAAAAAGATTTCCATAAGGAGGTTTACACAGGAGATCCTTGACAATAGCAAGGGATTTTTCCAAAGACTTTCCAGGAGCCTTAATATATCCCATAGTGTCTCCCAAAATTATGTTATAAATTATAGCTGGAAAATTTTTAAGTGATTGCATTTCAGACCCTAAATAATTCTATAAATGCAGATGTAAGGTTATTTATAAAGTTTGTTACGTGAAGAGTATTAATTAACCATGTTCAACACTTTGCACACAAGATCCCAAAGAAGGAAAGAGAATAGAACCTCAGTTAGTGAATTGTGCCTCTTTATCTTTAAGTAAAATTTACCCTATCTCAAAGAGCAGTTTCTGCACTGGCTGAAGCACTCATTAAAACAACTTCCCAAGGCACTTCCTTGTATCTATGTGACATATATGGTAGATTGCTTGGTATCAGAATTCCTAGACACTGCCGAACTTGACATTCCATGCCAAGTGGCACCACTGAACTTGACATTCCATGTCAAGTTTATCCAAAATTTCTATTTGTAGCCACAAAAAAAAGAAGAAGAAGAAGAAAGAAAGAAAAAGAAAAGATAAAGAAAAAATCACTTTCTCAAGCTTCACTTTTTTCTCATTTCTATTTCTGGCACTATCAAGTGATTTATTTTTAGGAGTCTTTTCTACTCCTCCAATGAGAAACAAAGATTTTAGTTACTGCATGCATGGTTACCTAGAGGCTGGAAACTCGTACAGAAGAGCAAAATCATATGAGACATCAAAGTGGCATGGCAGGCTTGGCTCACTCACTAGCAAAGGACTGATTCCAGCAAAGTCATCCAATTCACATTCCTTTACAATGGCCTTTTGGGGGTAGCTAATAAATTGCAAAAACTGTTAAATGTTGAAGCTGCAAATGTCAAGGGCGCCCAGTGTCTTTTTTGATAACATTTATATAATGGCCCTTTGTCAGGGTTCTTGGGGAATTCTTCATCTCATGAATCCTGGCAGGCAGCTAGGACCACTTCCCGATACCGAAGGTAAAAATCCCCAGTCCTCTCAGTTCCAGGTCCTCAGGCAGCTAAGGTTCAGGTCCTGGCTTAGGCTTCACCAATCAGCAGCACTTGCTTCGGATTTTGGAGGCTGGAGCTTGACACCTGGCTAAGTTCTTTATAGCGATGCACTATAGAGAGCAGCATACCTAGTGTCCATGCCACCCAGTGCCAGCTGTATCTTCTATGCAGGCGGCAGCAATGAGCACATAGCAGCAGCAGCCAGAGCAAGGAGACCATCTGCACCTACTTGGCCCCGCGACATGATTTTGGTGTAGTTCTGGGTGCCTGGTCTCCGTTTGTCTTGGCTTACTTTCCCATCCTTGTTTCTGCAGCCTTCCAATGATTTTGTAACCTACCCATGACCCCATGATATACTAAATATATATATTTGGTCTTCATCCCCAGGTCCCCGCACAGAGCTCCTAAAACCCTTGGAATTTCCTGACAGGGTTAGGAGGGATCAGCTTCTGTTATTCACAATAAGCCCTTTTCAACCAGAACTGAGTTTAGGCTAAGGAAGTGACTCTTGGAGGATGGGGGCTGATTGCCTGAGGAAATAACCATGTGATGAGAGCAGTGGAACTTTCAGCCCCATCTCTGGGAAGGGAAGAAGGGCTAGAGATTGAGTTTAATCAATAATGGTCAATGACCAATTACACCCATGTCATGGAACCTCCATGAAAACCCCAAACAGAAGATTCAGAGAGCTTCCAGCCTGGTAAACACAGGAAACACCCAGAGAGCATGTGAAAGCTCTGCATCCTTTCCCATCCACCTGGCCCCATGCATCTCTTCCATGTGGCTGTTCTTGAGTTGTATCCTTTATATAAAAACCAGTAATAATCAGTAAAGCCCTCTCCTAAGTTCTGTAAGCTGTTCTAGCAAATTCTTTTTGGTTTGTTTGTCACCATACAGTACATCATTAGTTTTTGATGTAGTGTTCCAAGATTCATTGTTTACGGTAACACCCAATGCTCCATGCAATATGTGCCCTCCTTAATACCCAACACCAGGCCAACCCATCACCATGCCAACCCATCCCCCCACCTCTGTCCCTTCTAAAACCCTCAGTTTGTTTCTCAAAGTCCAGAGTCTCTCATGGTTCATCTCTCCCTCTGATTCCCTCCCTTCATTTTTTCCTTCCTTCTCCAAATGTCCTCCATGCTATTCCTTATGTTCCACCAAGTAATGTTCCAGCAAATTATTAAGCCCAAGGAGGGAGTCATCCCAGTTTCTAGCCAGTTGATCAGAAGCTCAGACTCACAATGGGCATTTGAAGTGGGGAGCAGTCATAGGGCACTAAGCCCTTAATCAGCGGGGTAGTTGGTGTCAGAATTCCTTGGCGTGAAAAACCCACATATTTGGTGTCAGAAGTGTGAGTAGGAGTCGAGATATTGTTTTTCTTTTCTTTCCTTTTTTTTAAGATTTTATTTGTCTATTTGACAGACAGAGATCACAAGCAGGCAGAGAGGCAAGCAGAGAGAGGAGGAAGCAGGCTCTCTGCTGAGCAGGGAGCCCAATGCGGGGCTCGATCACAGGACCCTAAGATCATGACCTGAGCCGAAGGCAGAGGCCTAATCCACTGAGCCAGCCAGGCACCCTGTTTTTCTTTTCCTACCCAACGTGCTTTCAATAAAATTAATTTACTGGAGTCATCAGCCAAAATTAGTTTCTGTACCCTGCCAAGAACATAACTAACACCTAAATACCCAAGAAACTCTTCTAAACTCTACCTGGGGTCTTCCTGTCTCCCTCTCTCACCTGTGCCAGGAAATGGACAGTCTGCACCAGACCAGTAGTTCCCCAAACTAGTTCTGTCTTCAAATCCCCTCTAGCACTTGTTTTTCTCTCTCTTTTTTTTTAAGATTTTATTTATTTATTTGTCAGAGAGAGAGAGAGAGAGAGTGTGTGTGTGTGTGTGTGTGTGAGCACAAGCAGGGGGAACAGCAGGC
>ML111779.1:20687-92051 GCA_003697995.1 Taxidea taxus jeffersonii
GAGGGAGAAGCCCTGAGCCACCCAGGTCTCCCAAGCAACTGTTTTTCAGCATTTGTTTCTATACAGCTTCCTCGCTCCTCTCTTGAAAAAACTAATTTGATAGCTGTAGCAGATCTCTGACAGGTGACATGGAGGCAGCAGCACCTTCGAGACCCACAAACTAAGGACTCCAGAGTCCATTCCTCCCACAAACTCTGTATTCTTCCAATGGAAAGCAGAGTCAGTTTTACTGCTGTATTCCTTGTGCCCAGAAAGTTCCTGGCACACAGGAGGTGTTCAGAAAATGCTAGCATCTGCGTAAGGGTAAACAAACTCTCTGCAACTTTTCTGTAAATCTAAAATTATTCCAAAATAAAAAAGTTTATGTAAAGAATACTGGAAGGAAGGAGAGGGGAATTCTGTCCAGACCACATTAACCAAGAGTCTTGTATCACTTTATGTTGAAAAGTGCCTTCTACCACCCTTTTCCTCTGCACCCCACCCCACCCTCATATCATTCTGCCATCACTGAACCATCAGAGGAGACCAGCAAAGCCACCATCTTGTAATGGCTACCAAAGGGCTTGTCACCTGTCTTTGTGCTTGGCACTGTGAATACCCGAGTTCTGCTCCCAGCATACCCCTTAATTTCACTGTGCCGCAGTTTCCTCCTCTATAAAATACACTCCCTTTCTCCCCCCAGTATCTTACAGAATTATTGTAAGAAGCAAATGAAATAAGAAGAGTTGCCATAATAGTGAGCACTTACTAGGGGAGCCTGGGTGGCTCAGTGGGAAGCGTCTGCCTTTGGCTCAGGTCATGATCCCAGGGTTCTGGGATCTAGCCCCAGGTCAGGCACACATCGGGCTCCTTGCTCAGTGGGGAGCCTGCTTCTCTGTCTGCCTCTGCCTGCTGCTCTGCCTGCTGAGAGCCAGGAGCCTGCTTCTACCTCTGCCCCTCCTCCTGCTCCTTCTCTCTTTCTCTTGCTCAGTCTCTCTCTCTCTCTCTCTCTCTCTCAAATAAATAAATAAATAAATCCTTTTTTAAAAATAGTGGGCACTTACTTTTTTTAAAAGATTTTATTTATTTATTTTTCAGAGAGAGAGCACAAGCAGGCAGAGCAGCAGGCAGAGGCAGAGAGAGAAGCAGGCTCCCCACTGAGCAAGGAGCCCGATGTGGGTCTTGATCCCAGGACCCTGGGATCATGACCTGAGCCAAAGGCACTGGCTTAACCAACTGAACCACCCAGGGGTCCCGCACTTACACATTCTATGCTAAACACCTGATGAGACTTCTCTTCATTAATTTTCACAAGAACCTTATAAAACAGGATAATAACAAAAAACGAAAGTTAAAAAAATAAGATCATAACACCCTCATTGTATAGATAAGGAAACTCAAGCTTCCAAAGGAACTTGATCAAGATAACTCAGCCAGTGAGGGGAGGGCTAGGAGATGAGCCTGGGGTGTCTCACTCCACAGACCTTGTGTGTTCCTCTGTCCTGCGATTTCTGGGCACCAAGTGTTAAAGAATTGGACATCTTTATTTAGCTTATTTTCATCCCATCCCTCCCTCTACCCTCATCTCCCTCTTCTTCTTCCAGCTCCCCAAACAGACCTGGACTAGAGCCCAGGAGTTTCCAAATGGGAGCCATGGAAGTGGCAGGTCCTCGGTCCAGAGTCTGGGGCTGGGAATCCCCAGCACTCCCACTGCTGCCACAGGGAGTCGGGATGGACACAGGCACCCAGGAAGGGAAAAGCATCTGCCTCTCGGAGAACCCAAATATCTAATTCAGGCTCCCCTTCCCTCCTTCACCTCACCCAGGAGAGCACAGGCAAGGCCACCCACCTTAGGACAACTCCTCTTTGTCAGAAGAGACTTTGGATCATGAGTTTGTGCTGCTTTCTTAGTTGCATTCACATGAGTAGGTTTTAAATATCTGAATTGTTTCTTTAAAGAGCTGGCCCCACCCACTGATTGGTACCAGGCGGGTCCCTGCCAAGGCTGAGTCCAGCCTTGATGTGGCCTGGGAGCCCAGGAGGCTGAGCGGCAGGCTGTGCTGGATGTATCCAATTTTCGCCCAGCTGGGCCTGGTGGGGAGGCTTTTGGTGGTGTTGCTAGGCAACCTGGGTAATTGGAGAGGCCCCGGATTGGGCTTCTGGGCCACAGATATTACCAGTCTCCTTCATCACATTGCAAACCATCATTATGGCCCGTTCCAGAGGCCTGCAGCAGTCTCTGTGGTTATAGCCTGAAAGAACGCCTTTTTAGCTACAGAAATGAAGAACCAGCTTTTCAATATTACGGGTTTGTGGCTGTGGTTGTTTTCTTCTTGCTACATCTCTGAGGATACACTCGGAAAAAATAGCGGACGATTTAAAAACAAACAAGCAAACAAACAGACGCCTCCTTTTCCAAAAGTTTTTCTTATTCCTAAAGCAAAGCAAACTTGCACTCACTGTGAGGGCAACTAAGGTAGAGACACCCTCCTTCCTGAGGTCTGTGTTCGCCCACAATGCGATAAAAGCTTCTTCCTTGGAATCCCACGCAGCTGGGGCTATGGTTCAGGGTGGGGGAGCTGTGGCCTTGGTCCCGAGCAAAGCCTCTCCGCAGAATAATCTCTGTCTTTCCCACTCACCAACAATCACAATAACCCCCTGCCCAGGCTCCAGCCACTTTCACTTACAGTATTTCAATGGTCCCTCCTTGCTGCCGTGCGTGGATGACGTCATACTCCTCCCACTTTACAGATGAACCACTAAAGCAAAAGAGTCATCTGTGATCATATAGCAACCTAGTCACACCAAAGCTGAGACACAAACCCATTTTTCCAAGGCTAGAGGGGCTCTCCCCTATCTGCACTGTTTCCCCCAGCACTACCTAGGGTAGGACATATAACCTTGTACCTGATCACAATGTAAGTAATAGTAGTAACAATACTCACTGGCACAGAGACACAAGAACTATCATATCATACCTATCATATCATATCATATACATATTATACTATTCTCCACACATCACCCTTGCTGACTGTGGCCAGTCTTCCAAAGCTCCCTCCCGTACACTAAGGAATACAGTCTGGAAGAATTCCCAGAGCTGGACACCCTATTTAAGTAGCTTAACCTAGTCTACCAGAGGACAGGGCTGAAGGGAAACACTGACTCTGAGCCATCTCCGCCTTCATTCAGGGAATTGACTCTGTTGGAAGGCATTCTGATACTACTCCATCAGTCCTGTGAGTAAAGAGGCAGAATCATGGCTCTCATCGGGTATTTCTTCAAAAGGGCTTTCACTGCCTCATCTACAATGTTCCTGGTCCATCGATAGTGACTAGCTGTGTGAGACTGTGGAGGACTAGGGATTTCCTGGGATGTGGGATTTGGGGTACCAAAATCAGGACAGTCCTAGGCAAACTGAAGACAGTCACCTCTCATAGATCACCTCCATCAGAATCATCTGGGGACGTCAGGGGAAGATGGCTGGTTCTCTCATCCTATGGCAGTGGCTCCTAACCGTGGCTACACATCAGAATGATCTGAGAAGCTTGTAAAAAAATGTTGACTTCCGGGCTCATGAGCCCAGCTCGTCCACCAATGGTATCAGAGCTTCTGGGGCTAGGGCCCAAGTGCTAGTATATTTTAACATTCAGCCCAAACTAAAAACCCCTACCCTAGAGATTTGGATTCAGAGGGTCTGGGCTGGAGTCTTGCCCAGGAATCTACATACCTTTTGACAGCTCCTCAAGGGATGCTTATGTATACTGTGGTTTGAGAAGCAATGAATTCTTTTTGTTGTTGTTGTTGTTGTGAGTATTCATTTATTTGTCATTTATGCATCCATTTAAAATACTTCTTTTTTTAGGGGCACCTGGGTGGCTCAGTGGGTTAAAGCCTCTGCCTTCGGCTCAGGTCACGATCCCAGCGTCCTGGGATCAAGCCCCGCATTAGGCTCTCTGCTCAGTGGAGAGCCTGCTTCCCTTCCTCTCTCTCTCTGCCTGCCTCTCTGCCTACTTGTGATCTGTCAAATAAGTAAATAAAATCTTTAAAAAATAAATAATATATACATAAATAAAAATAAAATACTTCTTTTTTTAATAATTTTTAAAATTTTTTTAAAGATTTTATTTATTTATTTGTCAGATAGAGAGAGAGCACAGGAGCGAGCACAGGCAGACAGAGTGGCAGGCAGAGGGAGAAGCAGGCTCACTGCTGAACAAGGAGCCCGATGTGGGACTCGATCCCAGGACGCTGGGATCATGACCTGAGTCGAAGGCATCTGCTTAACCAACTGAGCCACCCAGGCGTCCCAGTAATTTTTTAAATTTTTTATAAACATATAATGTATTATTAGCCCCAGGGGTACAGGTCTGTGAATCGCCAGGTTTACACACTTCACAGCACTCACCGCAGCACATACCCTCAATGTCCATAACCCCACCACTCTCTCCCCTCCCCTCCCTCCAGCCACCCTCAGTTTGTTTTGTGACATTAAGAGTCTCTTATGGTTTGTCTCCCTCCCAATCCCATCTTGTTTCATTTAGAGAAGCAATGAATTCTTATGTGATGTGTGCATTCACTGGATAAGCACTCCCTGAATGTCTCCTGTACGTTGGGCTCTGGAAACATAATAAAAAAACAAAAAAACCCACCTCCTATTCCCAGGTCCTCCCTATCCAGGGAGGAATAAAGATCTATAAATTGTCCCAACACAGTATACTGTGGCTTAGATTTATAAGTGACTCAGCCCCATCAGGATGATTACATTTAATCAGTTCCCAGAAGCCTAGGGTGATAGATTACAGATGGCGTCTATTATTTGCCATTCTTCCCACTAAGAGGTGGGGTTTATTTCTCCTGCCCTTGAATCTGTGCCAGTAATATGGGACAGAAGTAGCACATCCCAAGGCCAGGCCCTAAGAGATCTGCAGCCCCACTCTTGTTCTTTGTGGAAGCCTAAGACCATAAGAAGGTTGACTACTGGGGCGCCTGGCTGACTCAGTCACTAGAGCATGCAACTCTTGATCTCTCAGTGTCATGAGTTCAAGCCCCACATGGGGTGTAGAGCTTACTTTGAAAAAATATAAATAAATAATTTTTTTTTAATTTTATTTATTCATTTGACAGAGAGAGAGATCACAAGTAGGCAGAGAGGCAGGCAGAGACAGAGAGAGGGGGAAGCAGGCTCCCTGCCGAGCAGAGAGCCCGATGTGGGGCTCGATCCCAGGACCTTGGGATCATGACCCGAGCCGAAGGCAGAGGCCTTAAACCACTGAGCCACCCAGGTGCCCCTAATATTAATAAATTAATAATAATTAATTAATAATTAATAATTAATATTATTAATATATTAATAATATTATTAATAAATTAATAAATTAAATAAATAATTTGAAAAGAAAGTTGAGCACTGGGTATGATATGAGACTGAAAAATCACTGACCTCTACCTGTGAAATTTATAGCGCATTATGTTAGTTAACTGAATTTAAATTAAAAAAATAAAAGCACCTGGGTGGCTCAGTGGGTTAAGCCTCTGCCTTTGGCTCAGATCATGATCTCAGGGTCCTGGGAGCAAGCCTTGCATCGAGCTCTCTGCTCAAGAGGGAGCCTGCTTCCCCCTCTCTCTCTCTGCCTACTGCTCTGCCTACTTGTGATCTGTGTGTGTGTGTGTGTGTGTGTGTGCGTGTGTGTGTCAAATAAATAAATAAAATCTTTAAAAATAAATAAAGTTCCTGTGAAAGTTAAAAAAAAGAAAGAAAAGTAAATCCCTAGAAATAATTAATTAGTTGATTAATTAATTAAAATTTTAAAAAGAAGCTTGATTACCCTGAAGCCACCATGCTATGATGAAGCCCAATCTATTTATATGGAGACAGAGAGGCCAAGCGGAAGGGCACCCAGATGCCAGACCTATCATAAGTGAAGGCTTTTTTTTTAAAGATTTATTTATTTGAGAGAGAGAATGCGTGTGTGGGGGGCGGGGGGGGGGAGGAAGGGGGGGGACAGAGGAAGGGGGAAAGAATCCCCAAGCAAACCCCCTGTTGGGGGGGGGGGGGGGGGCCTCACTCTCAGGACCCCGACTGAGATCACGACCTGAGCAGAAACCAAGAGTCTGATGTTCAACCGACTGAGCCACCTGGGTGCTCCTAAGGGAAGTCTTCCTAGACCTTACAGCCCAACCCATCCACCAACTAAAGACAGCCAAGTCAGCGACCCTAGCTGACACCACACAGAGCATAACTACTCAGCAGGACTCTGCCCAAATTCCAGACCCACAGAATCAGGGCAAAATAAAATGATTGTTGTTTTAAGCTGCCATGTTTTAGAGTGATTTGTTAACACAGCAATAGTCACCAACATACCTCATCAGAACAAGAAGACAGAATGGCATCCCATACCATCCTGTCTTCCCATTGACATTGTTCATCTTGGTAACCCTCCACAGAATAGACTGCTGGTGTCCTACCTGAAATATTCTCCATCTCAGTTTCCACTCCTGCCCCCCTCCAAAGCAAACCAACACAACCATAAATCAGACCACAGCAACTCTGCTAAAAACCTCTCAACGGTTCCTTGCTGTCTCCGAGACAAATATAGGATCCTTACCAGGGCTGGCAAGGTCCTGCTGCATGACCTAGCTCCTGCCTTCTTTACGGAATTTTACCACCCTCCCCCCAATATCTCTGTTATTTCTTTTATATGCAAATATATGTATCCTTTTATTGAAGTATAGTTGACATACAATATTATATTGGTTTCAAGTGTATAATATAATGATTTGACAATTATATACATTACAAAATGCTCGCCACAACAGGTGTACTTGCCATCTATCACCATACAACATTATTATAATACTATTGACTATATTCCCTATGTTGTACTTTTCATCCGCATGTCTTATCTATTTCATAAGTGGAAGTTTAACCCCTTAATTCCCTTCACTTATTCCCCCTATCTCTCACCCTCCCCTTTGACAACCATCAGTTTCTTCTCTGTATTTATGAGTCTGTTTCTGTTTCTGTTTGTTTATCCATTTGCTTTGTTTTTTAGATTCCACATATAAGTGAAATCATATGGTAGCTGTCTTTCTGTCTGACTTATTTCACTTAGCATAATACCCTCTAGATCCATCCATCACGTTGTTGCAAATGGCAAGATGTCATTCTTTTTTATGGTGGAGTAGTATTCCATTATATATATATATATATACCACATCTTCTTTACCTGTTCGTCTACTGATGGACACTTGGGTTGCTTCCGTATCTTGGCTATTGTAAACAATGCTACAATAAACATAGGGATGCATACATCTATTTGAATTAGTGTTTTTTGTTTTCTTCAAGTAAATACCCAGAATTAGAATTACTGGATCATATGCTATTTCCATTTTTAATTTTTTAAGTTACCTCCATATTGTTTTCCACAAGCTCACGTTCCTAACCCCAAGCTCTCTCCTGCCTCAGGGTCTTTTCCCTTGCCGGTTGATTGACCTAAACCTCTCTCCTGTAACCCTCCCACACACTCTAACATATATACACAAGGCTGCCTCCTTCATAACAAAAAGCACCTCCCTAGGAAGTCCTCCCTGACCACTCCTTTGCCCACCCCATATATTCTAGCACATTCCCCTGCTTATTTGCTCCCAGCACTAAACACTGTCTAAAACTATAGGATGTGTTTACTCACTTTACTCTTTTCTACTAGAATATAAATTCCAGAAAAAGTAGAAAATGTGTAGTTTTTACTCCATTTGTAGGTGCTCAGCAAATGTTTGCTGAATGAACCATCAAGAAATGAAGAAGGTAGAAGTATGGAGTAAAAGGAATCACAACATCAGAAATGCCTGATCTTGCTTCACTTCTGCCTCTGCTTACCTGTGGACAAGCCACTTCAGCTCCCCGATCAGGAGCCTCATCCCCAGCATGACACACATGGCCAGTGACGGTACAAGCCATATGCCAGAAGTCCTCACATTGTTTTGCTCATGAATCCGCATTAGATTTTGAAAAAGTTATGACCCTCACACACATTTTACAATAATGTCTAAAATTCTTTTTCACAAGTTAGAATAGGTACCAACACAGAATTTTCTGGTATAGTCTTATTAGAAACATGCTTTAGGTATGTTTTCATCTAAACCTTGGAGTTAACATTTAGTTCAGTTTTTGGAAAACCTCTCCCATGTAATCCAATCGTCAAAGCCAGTGCTCACTGTCCAACTGATTAGCCAAAGCAGAATAATTTTTTGTCTGTAAGAAAACCCACCTTCATTTTTAAACATTTCTATCAATGAGTATATCTGCAGCCCCAAGACAACCAATTCAGGTCCCAATTAATTCTACAATACACAGATAATGAGCTAAGGCATTTCAATTTAAAGCGGAGTAGCAAATTAGAGCACAAATTCTAGAGGGGAGGTTCTGGAGTTCAAGTCCTGATTCTGTCACTTAATAGCTCTGTGACCTTGAGTAGCCTGTTAAACCTCTGACTGCTGGGGCACCTGGCTGACTCAGTCGGAAAAGTGCAGCTTTCAGTCTCAGGGTCATGAGTTTAAGCCCCACATTAGGTGTAGAGCTTACTTAAAAAATAATAATAAAATAAAATTAAAAGTAAATGTTGAGTCTGCAGTAAGGTACCACCCCTTCAGTTTATCTTATCTGATCCCTCAGGAACAAAGCATTCTCCAGTTGTCCTTCTGGTTTTTATAGCCCTCGGTAATGCACCACTGAAAGTCTCAAGACAAATCTAGCAATGCCAGAGAAAGGAAATAATGAAAGCAGAGCTAGGGGCTCCTGCTTGGTTCTGCAGTGGAGCAGGCAACCCTGAGCCTCAGGGTCTTGAGTTCAAGCTGCATGTTGGGCATGAAGCCCACAAAGAAAGAAAGGAAGAGAGAGAGAGGAAGAAAGGAAGGAAGGAAGGGAAGGAGGGAGGGAGGGAGGAAAGTAGGGAGGGAGGAAGGAAAGCATTCACAAGGAGAACTTAAAAGAATCCAGTCAGGAGTGCCTGAGAGGCTCAGTTAGTTAGGTGTCCAACTCTTGATTTTTTTTTTTTTTTTTCCAACTCTTGATTTTATCGCAGGTCTTGATCTCAGGGTCATGAGTTCAAGTCCCACATTGGGCTCCATGATGGCTGTGGGAACCTACTTAAAAATAAAAATAATAAAATCTAAAAAAAAAAAAAAAAAACCAGTTAAGCAGATTGCTTTCAGGAAGGAATACCTGTGGAATCTGAGGGTCTGGAAACTGATTCTCTGAAACCTATCCACATCCATGTACCCTCAGTTCCATATTCAACACAAACTCCCAGGCCACGTGCAGAGCCCAACACAATTCCTGGTGCCCCCCTGCAACTCCATCTCTCTCCTTTACGTAACAAAGCACAGATCAGCAAGCTGTATACCCCAGAATTTGCTCCAGATTATAGAAATGTAAATCATTTGTAAATTTCTGTATTTCTATTAGAAAGAATAGATTAGCGTAACCCAGCATACACGGAAGGCAAAGCTCAGTAGATCAGGACACAAGGTAAGTTAGGAGGCCCTTCACGAACCATTAGGAAGTCCTAAAAAGGAAGTCCTAAAAAGGAAGGCTCATTTCCTCAGACAGAGAGGAACCCTATCAGACCTAGAGGTCTTGATGCCATTTCCCTGACCCCCATGCCTCAGCCACACTTCTGAAATAAAAGTCAGATGGTGTCCTCCTTTTGCTAAATCCCTTCAATGGTTACCCAATACCCTTAGTGTAAAATCTATTTTCCTTAAATAAGGCTCATGGCCTGAGTCCTGCCTATTTATCTTCATTCTTCCACTGACACTCTACCCTTCAGCCAGCCGTACTAAGCTCCTAGCAATGCCAGCTCCCACCCTCCACTAGGCTTTTGCATGCGCATCTCTCTCTGCTAGAATATCTTCCTTCCCCAATTTGTTCTGGTGAACTTCTTTTTTTCTTTTTTTCAGATTTTATTTATATATTTATTTGAGAGAGAGACAAAGAGAGATAGCAAGCTGAGGAAGGGTAGAAGGAGAGGGACAGAGAGAGAATCTCCAGCAGACTCCGTGCTGAGCATGGAGCTCAACTCAAGGCTCAATCCCACAACCCTCAGATCATGACCTGAGCAGAAACCAAGATTTGAGCACTTAACCAGACTGAGCCCCTCTCCTTCTAACACCCCCTTCTAAGACTTCTAACTTCTAACACCCCCTTCAAGACTCTGTCCTAAACACCTCCTCTGCAGAGCCTTACAGGCATCTACCATGAGCCTGTCATTGGCTAGGCCCTGTATCCAGTAGAGAACAAGGCAGACATGGTGGAATTAAATGACGCTCATTGTTCCCTCTGCAGCCTCTGTTCCTGTCTAGAGTACCATGCCTTCTTTATATTATCACCATCTCTTCTATGTGGGTCTTGAGGCTAGGGCTTCTATTTCATTCATCTATGAATCCCTATGAGGGAGCCCACAGAATGCATCAAAAAATAATTGTTGGACCCACTTACAAAAGGATTCATCAAACATTCCTGTATTAGGGACACCCAAGGTGCTGGTTACACAACTGTGAACACAAGATGTGGTCCCTGCCCTCTTGTGCCCAACAGAGCATTTGACTGAATAAATGATGGGTGAATAAGTAAATGAATTAATGAATCAGGAAGGAGTGTGCTCCTCCCCATGGGGATGAAGCAGCCCAGAGCAGGAGATGTACAGGAAGTGAGAAGCTGGTGTCTAAGAAGTTGAGAGAATACTCATGTCCTTTTGTTCTCTCTGACACACAGGAACTGGAAAGACAGCAAGGAGTTGGACAAAGAGCATGGATAGAGTCTGATCTAGACTTGAACTCTGGATCCATTGCTTATCAGCCATGTGACCTTAGGCAACCCCTTAGGCTTAGCCTGTTTGTATCTCCATGTAGCTCCATTTCCTCATCCGTAATATGAGAATAGTAATATAATAACAGGGATGAGACAATGCATTTAAAAGCCCTTAGCCTGAGGCCAGGCAGAGTTGGTTTCAGGAACTAGTAGTTCCCATCACTTGCTCAGTGGGAGTGCAAATTCAGAAACACCGCAGGGGAGCCTGCGGGGGAGGGGGGGGCTCAACTCCCTTCCCTGGAGTCCCAGCCCTGGTTGGGTGTTCTTACCTCCGACCCATGGGAGGCACCTTCCCCATCCCGCCCCATCCCCACCCCTTCTGAGCCTCCCTCTCCCTTCTCCACCTCCCCCTTCCCTACCCATTCTGGTTTTACGCATCTGCCTACGTGCTTTCAAGATCAAGGGATGTCTTAGAGATCTTTACAAACCTACGGGGGAGGGGGGGTGGCGGTCGGAGGGGCGGGGCAGGACGGCGCGAGGGGAAAGGGGAGCGGTGTGCTGTAGAAGAAAGGAAGACACTGGTGTTTAAGAACCCACTGCCTGCCGGGCACCGGCTTGGTGCCAGACCAGCTCCCTCTTATGTCATCTTCATAATAATATCACTCTACAGGGGCTCCTGGGTAGCTCAATCGTAGAGCGTCTGCCTTCGGCTCAGGTCACGATCCCCGGATCCTGGGATTGAGCCCCGCACAGGCTCCCTGCTTCCGAGGAAGCCTGCTTCTCCCTCTCCCGTTCCCCCTGCTTGTGTTTCCTCTCTCACTGTGCCTCTCTCTGTCAAATAAATAAATAAAATCTTTAAAAAAAAAATACTACTCTACAGATGAGGGAACGGGGGTTCAGGAAGTAAACAGGAAAGATGGGATAGGAATCCAAGCGTCTGGTCAACTTCAAAATAATCTTACCTATGCCACAGGGCGCACCAGCTTATTATTAAATGTGTATGAAATAAAGGGCAGTTTCCCCAGGAAGAGCAGAGACTGTGTGTCCCCTCCCCCATAATGCAGGTTTACGCTCAAACAGTGGTGAATAAACAAGTGAATAATAACAAATGAATGAGCTAACTCCCTCAGACACCCACACCAGGAAGGAGGAAACAACCCTGCGCCTAGCAGGAAGAAGTCTTCCCTGGCAGCGGTCTCCAGTGCGGGACAAGGGAGAGGTCGGCCAGCCCAGAAGGGCTAGGAACTGGCTCAGCTGGAGGGAGCTGGGGGGGGAATGTTGGGGGACAAAGGTGTGGAAGGGGTTTTGGTTATGGTGAAAAATGGGATGAAGGGAGAGAAGGCCAGGGACTGACCAGGACTGGGAAGGAGAATGCATTACCTGGTTCCCCCACCATGTCCCTGGGGGAGAAGCCAGAGACAGCCCCCCACTCCTGACTCAACATGGTACGTTTATTTATTTATTTATTTATTTTTAAGTAATCTCTACACAACTCAAGACTCCCGAGATCAAGAGTCCCATGCTCCTTGGAATGAGCCCGCCAGAAGCCCCTCCACATCCTACTTTTAAAATAAAAGTTGCGGGACGCCTGGGTGGCTCAGTTGGTTAAGCGGCTGCCTTCGGCTCAGGTCATGATCCCAGCGTCCATGATCCCAGCGTCCTGGGATCGAGTCCCACATCGGGCTCCTTGCTCGGCGGGGAGCCTGCTTCTCCCTCTGCCTCTGCCTACCACTCTGTCTGCCTGTGCGCTCTCTCTCTCTCTCTCTCTCTCTCTAACTAATAAATAAATAAAATCTTTAAAAAAAAACATTAAAAAAAAAATGAAAGTTGCAGGATCCCAAGCGGCCATCCTGAAGACTATTCCAGAAGGGAGGCTGCCAAGAGTGTCCCACGGCCGGCTCCTTCCCGCTCAGGGCTTTCCTAACCCGCCCCCTTCTCCCCTAGGAGGGCCTCGCTCCGCAGGTCCCAGCTCCCGCACTTACCTCGGGAGGCCCACGTAGTCCCAGCAGGACAGGCTGCCCACCGCGTTCCAGGCTGCCTGGGCCGAGGGGCTGCCTCTGCTGCCCTGAGGTTTCCGCCCTGCCAGCGGTCCCTCCGTCCCTCCCCAAACTAAAATCGTCCCAACAGGTTCCCAGCCGCCCGGCCCAGGGGGAGGGACCCTGATGAAATCCCCTCCCCGCCTTGACACCCAGTCTGGGCCGGGCTAGGCGGCTCTGCACTCTCACTCCTGGGCTGGCCCTGGATGAATGAGTCCTCCCCTCCGCCGGCCTGGGTCTGAGCCAGGGAGCCTGCAACAGTTTCCGATCTTTCTTTCTCTGTGGCCCCGGCACTGGACTCCATTCTGTCTCCAAGTCCTGCCTTCATGCCTACATCTGAGCCCTTCCCCGCCGTGCCCTCCTAGGGAAAGACCTCAGCAGGGTGGTCTCTGCCGCTCTGCCTTTGGTGGTGGTGTGGTGGGAAGCCAGGTCCGGCGCTGGACACCGGAGTGGACTTGGAGGCCCTCCGCAGAGATTTAATCACAAGCCCTCTGGGCTCTGTCTACCAAACTGGTTCTACCTTGGCCCCTGGTGAAATAGGTTTACTAGTTTCTCATTATTCATTCAGTGCATTTTGAGAATAAATCCCATTGCACTAGGCCCTAGGGAGGGTTGATATGCCCTCAAGTATTTTTTGTAAATTAATAGATTCTCATTTAGGATTTGAACATCAGTTCCTTCTGGACCTTGTTAATATGAATCCGTGCCTACAAAATCTCAGTTATGAGTTTTTTTGGTTTTTGGTTTTTTTTTTTAGATTTTATTTATTTGAGAGAGAGAGACTGGGTGGGGAAAGGGAAGGGGCAGAGGGGGAAGCATACTCCCTGCTGAGCAGAGAGCCCAACTCAGGACTCTCTCTCAGGACCCAGGGATCATGACCTGAGCAAAGGCAGATGTGTAACCAGCTGAGACACCCAGATACCTCCCCTCCCCCCCATCAAATCAATCTTTGCCATGCTTAACCCCCACTGAGCACCATCCCTTACTACCCCACCACCATGACAGTGCCTAGGGGACCTTTTCCCATTTGGATATTCCATTCGAAATTTCTACAAATGTTTGTGTGGCTGTCTTTTTTTTCTCCAGCAGCTCTTAGCTGCTCAGGCAGAGAAGGTGGCAGGATTGACTCAGGTTTGAGTGCTACAGAAAGACCAGAGCCAAGTGTCCTGCTCCCGCTCAGTGCAGCACCATTTCTCTGAGAACTGCTCCTTCCCACACCACCCCTTGGGACTTTGGCTGTCATGTATTCTGTGGCCAACATTGGTCACAGTGATTGAACCAGAGAAGGACATTTAACTGGGGGCAGGATTGGGGGGGGGACATACTAATTTCCCTTTCCTAAAGATTTGCACTGGGGGCAGAAAGACTTCACTCTGTCTCTATCTGTAGCTGAAATGAAAAGCAGTAAATCTGGGAACTACAGAGTGTTCCGCACGTGCATCGTTGGGGGTGGGGGGGCCCTTCCCTCCTGTGTGTCTCCTTTACTACTCACACACAACACTTCACCTTGGACAGTTCCGGTTACCAAATGCACGGAGGCTTCCCCCCACCAAGCAGTTCTCTGAGATACCAGCTGGGGGGTCCTACAATTTAACTCAATTCTGACACTGCCAACCTGGAGATAGCAGCCGATCCCACAGATTAAGGCCTCGGTCCCACAAGACTGTTCCCCACTTCAGATGCCCATCACCAGTAGCAGGTACCTGGGTCACCCACAACACCTCTCTGATGTGGCTACAAATCAGAGCTTCCCATACCCCTCTCCTCTGGTTTGATTACTTTACTAGAGTGGCTCACTTGGGGAAATACTTACCATTACCAGTTTACGAAAGGGTATGACAAAGGATACAAATGAATAGCCAGATGAAGAGATGCATTGGGTGAGGTCTGGGAGAGTCTCAAGCACAGGAGCTCTATCCCCATGGAAACAGAAGGGCTGCGTACCCTCCCAATTCATGGATGGTTCACGGACCGGGTCTCTCTCTGAACCCCGTACTACTGGGATTTTATGGAGGCTTCCTCACATAGGCATGATCAATTACTAACTCCATTTCTAAAATTTTTTTTTTATTTGACAGACAGAGATCACAAGTAGTCAGAGAGGCAGGCAGAGAGAGAGGAGGAAGCAGGCTCCCCGCTGAGCAGAGAGCCCAAAGTAAGCAGAGAGGCAGGCGGGGGGGGGGGGGGCAGGCTCCCCGCTGAGCAGAGAGCCCAATGTGGGGCTCGATCCCAGGACCCTGGGATCATGACCTAAGCCGAAGGCAGAGGCTTTAACCCACTGAGCCACCCAGGTGCCCCTACTAACTCCATTTCTAACCCCCTACCCTCTCTGTAGAAATGGGAGGGGCAGAGCTGAAAATTCCAAGCTTCAAATCAGGGCTTGGTCTTTCTGGTGACCAGCCCCTTCCAGGAGCCATCCAGGAGCCCACCCAGAGCCACCTCCACAGAACAAAAGTTGCTCCTAGTGCTCTTATCACTTAGGAATTTACAAGGGTTTTAGGATCTCTGTGCCAGGAACATGGGAGAGACAAGTATATATTTTTTATTATCTCACGCCCATCCTAACAGCTACCACAAAGTATTCAAATTATCTGGGTGTCGTTCTCTTTCCCTGCTAAAGAGTATGCCCTGAGATTATGAATTCTTGGAGAGCAGTAACCCATTTTGTTTCATCTTTGTATCCACGCAATGATGCCAAAATTTGACACAAAAGTGTGAAACAATAATTGTCGAACTTTTGAACTCAAAAGCATCAACAGTTCCCACCTTTAGCAGATGAAGGGAGCTCCCTCAGCCACCAGCAGGTGTCAGGAGGTATCTCTGTAGCTTATGACCACCAAGCTTCTTGTCCATGTGATTCCTAGTGGGCAGTAAAACTACGGATGAGTCCCTAGAGGTGTACAGTGTATGGGATAGCTCAAGGCCCCAGAGTGTTAGGCCACTCAGCAGGAAGCAATATAAACTAAGCTGCATGAAGTTACTCATTATATTCTTCCAGATTCCATGGAGTATGTTTCCCAAATGCTGAATTATCTCCTAAATGTCCTAGATAAACCGCAAATGTGAATATCCCAATAAGGTAGCTTTCCTTCTGGGATTTACCATTCGTTACATGTTTAAAATATATGAAATATGCATTTTTAAAAGGTACTCTGTTTAAGAAAAGAGACATATTAACTATTCATAGAAAACCCAGTACAGCAGAACTAAAAACACTAGATAAAATGTAAAAAAAAAAAAAAATCTTTTTCAATGCATGACTAACCTTGGCTGATATCTAAGGGATTCCTAGGAGAAAACAGGAGTAAACTAAGGCTAAATGAACAAATCTATTTAAAGAAGACACACCCCAAAATTAAGAGAAAGGTTGAGAGTTTTTATTATTAAAATAAAATTGACATATAACTTTTTTAAAAGATTTTATTTATTTTTTATTTAACAGAGATCACAAGTAGGCAGAGAGGCAGGCAGAGAGAGAGGAGGAAGCAGGCTCCCTGCTGAGCAGAGAGCCTGATGAGGGGCTCAATCCCAAGACCCTGGGTTCATGACCTGAGCCGAAGGTAGAGGCTTAACCCACTGAGCCACCCAGGTGCCCCGACATATAACATTATATAAGTTTAAGTATATAAAAGATTTTTAAAAAATTTTAAAGTCATCTCTACACCCAACATGGGGCTCGAACTCACAATGCCAAGATCAAGAGTTGCATGCCCCACTGACTGAGCCAGCCAGGCGCTCCCAAAAGTTTTTTTAAAACAGGTGAAAACATGGTCAAACTAACCAAAAGAGAGTTGGTATAGTTATATTAATATCACACAAAATAGAATTTAAGTTTACAAAGTTATCAGAGATAAGGAGGGTTACTATAAGTTGAAAAGACCTTCTGGGTAGCTGGCTGGCTCAGTCTGTAGAGCATGCAACTCTTAATCTTGGTGTTGTGAGTTCAGGCGTTATGAGTTCAAACCCCATGTTGGGTGTGGAGCCTACTTAAATTAAAAAAATATATGTACATATATATATTTAAAGAGTTTGGAATTTACCAGGAGTCTACTATAATTCTAAATATATGATTGATTGATGGATGAATACCTACATATAGAGAAATATATATAAAAAGCTTTCTGGGGTGCCTGGGTGGCTCAGTCAGTTAAGCATCTGCCTTCGGCTCAGGTCACGAACCCAGGCAGGATCCAGGGATCAAGCCCCACATCAGCCTTCTTACTCAGTGGGAGCCTGCTTCTCCCTCTCCCTCTGCCCCTCTCTTTCTAGTGTTCTCTCTCTCTCTCTCTCTCTAATAAATAAATAAATAAATAAATTTTTCAACATGAAAAAAAACCACAAAAAGGTTTCTTAGGGGTGCATGGGTGGCTCAGTCAGATAATCCTCTGATTCTTGGTTTCAGCTCAGGTCATGATCTCAGGGTCCTGGGATCAAGCCCCACAACAGGGCTCTGAGCTCCTTGGGGGTTCTGCTTGAAGATTCTCTCCCTCTACTCCTTCCCCTGCTCCTCTCTCTCTGTCAAATAAATAATTTTTAAAAGATTTTATTTATTTATTTGACAGACAGAGATCACAAGGAGACAGAGAGGCAGGCAGAGAGAGAGAGAGGAGGAAGCCAACTCCCCTTGGAGCAGAGAGCCCAATACGGGGCCTGATCCCAGGACCCTGAGATCATGACCTGAGCTGAAGGCAGAGGTTCTCAGGCATCCTTCAAATAAATAAATTTTTTAAAAAGATTTTTTATTAGGATCTTTTTTTTAATATTTTATTTATTTATTTGACAGACAGAGATCACAAGTAGGCAGAAAGGCAGGCAGAGAGAGGAAGGGAAGCAGGCTCCCTGCCGAGCAGAGAGCCCGATGTGGGGCTCAATCCCAGGACCCTAAGATCATGACCTGAGCCAAAAGCAGAGGCTTAACCCACTGAGCCACCCAGGTGCCCCTTTTTATTAGGATCTTATTAGAGTAAAACCTAGTATCGCATAAGGAACATAGTCAATGGTATTGTAATAGCATTGTATGGGGACAGATGGTAAGTATGCTTGTAGCGAGCACAACACAGGAATAGACACAGCATAACCAGTGGACTTGTCTAATCACTGTGTAACTAAGGCAACATTGAAACTAATGTAAAATTGTGTCGACTATACTTCAATATTTTTTTAAAAAGTAAAAAATAAATACATTTGTCATATATTGTCATATCTGTCTCTATCCAGAATGTCCTCAAGCAAGTAGGATTGCTGATAACACCAGGGCATCCATTCTCTCACTCACTGCCATACTTCTGCCAATGCAAAGTGGGTTCCTTAAACAGATAATCTGGGGTGCCTGGGTGGCTCAGTGGGTTAAAGTCTCTGCCTTCAGCTCAGGTCATGATCTCAGGGTCCTGGGATCGAGGCCCGCATCGGGCTCTCTGCTCCTCGGTGAGCCTGCTTCCTCCTCTCTCCCTCTCTTGCCTGTCTCTCTGCCTACTTGTGATCTCTGTCTGTCAAATAAATAAATAAAATCTTTAAAAAAAAAAACAAACAGAAAATCTTGCTGCAAAAGCCCCACCCAAGAGGGAGAATCTGTCTTCTTTATCTGTATCCATCAGGATTCTAAATTGCAAACAACAAAAACCAACTCTGGGTATTGCAAGCTGAAGGGCAATGTATGTATGTATGTATGAATGTATGTATACATTAAGATGCTATTTTTTAATTTTTTTTATATTTATTTATTTGACAGAGAGATAGAGAGAGCACAAGTAGACAGAGCGCCAAGCAAAGGGAGAAGGAGAAGCAGGCTTCCCGCTGAGCAGAGAGCCTAATTTGGAGCTCCATTCCTAGGACCCTGGGATCATGACTTGAGCAGAAGGCAGATGCTTAACTGACTGAGCCACCCAGGTGCCCCTGAAAAACAATGTATTGAAAGGAGATTAAGTAGCTAGTAGAATTCATGAGGGCTGAAGAGAAGACTCATATTCTAGGTTACGCATCGAGAAACAGCAAAGTAAAGTGGTAGAGTGGGGCAGGTGGTAAGGCCACCACTGCTGTGGCTGCAGGGCTCTGACACACAGCTGTGCCTGTAGTACCACTAGCATGGAATGCTGGCTGACGGCTCCCCTGACCCGCCCCCCACCATCCCTGCCTCCCGTGGCCTCGGCCTGTCCAGGAAACAAGTTTCCCTAGCTAGCTTGGAGGTAGGCCTGTATGACCCACAGAATGGAATCCACATGCCAACCCTCTGCCTGCATGGAATGTGGCCAAGGGCATACCCAGCACTTTCACCTTTTGGAGAGGATGATGGGTCCTATATCTCAGATGCATAACCTGAAACCTAAATGCAGGACAGGAGTTCCAATGCCGAGGGCCCAAAAGAAATTTCAAATGTCCACTATACTCTTAAACTTCAAGACCACCCCTGCCAGGGAATTAAGATCAATCTAAGAATTCAGCTAATCAAATTAAGAATTATGACTTAAGGGGCGCCTGGGTGGCTCAGTGGGTTAAAGCCTCTGCCTTCGGCTCAGGTCATGATCCCAGGGTCCTGGGATCGAGCCCCGAATCAAGCTCTTTGCTCGGCATGGGGCCTGCTTCCTCTTCTCTCTGCCTGCCTCTCTGACTACTTGTGATCTCTATCTGTCAAATAAATAAATAAAATCTTAAAAAAAAAAAAAAAGAATTATGACCTAAACTAAGAATGAAAATCAACTCTGGACTGGTTCCAGTATATCTCACAGTGCCTGCTACAAACAAAACTCAGTTCCAGATTCAAACCCCTTGCACGTATAGGACTGGGAAACCTAAAATACATCCAGAGACCAAGCTCCAAGAAGGTCTTGGAAGTGCAGTTTTAACATTTCAGACTCTGCAGTGTAGGCAGGCTGGACCGCGAGGTTTGGTGCTGACCTTGAGCATGCCTTCTACCCCACTTGTCTCAGATACTACCCATTCCCTTTATTCAATCTCCAAATGCCACTTTTAAAAACTATTTTAATAGGTAATGCATTCACATGGTAAAAAGAAAAAGAAATGGAAACATCATCACCAGTAGACAATGAAAAGCAAATCTCTTAGTTGCCTTTATCCTCCAAACCCTGCCCCCCCTTTTCCTCCTAAGAATCATTGATTTTTACCAGCTTCCTATTTATCATTCCAATGATAATCTGTGTGTATGTGTATACATAACCCTTTTTGTTTTATATATATGGGACATAAAATGCATACTGTTTTTCTCCAGTCAACTTTTTTTTTGCTTATTTCATTTTTTTAATTGAAACACATTTGACATATAATATTATATTAGTTTCGGGGTGCCTGGGTGGCTCAGTGGGTTAAAGCCTCTGCCTTTGGCTCAGGTCGTGATCTCAGGATCCTGGGATTGAGCCCCGAATCGGGCTCTCTGCTCAGTGGGGAGCCTGCTTCCTCCTCTCTCTCTCTGCCTGGCTCTCTGCCTACTTGTGATCTCTGTCTGTCAAAAAAACAAATAAAATCTTAAAAAATATATATTATATTAGTTTCATGTGCATACCATAGTGATTCAACGTTTATGTGCATTATGGGATGTTTACCACAATAAACATAGTTACCCTCTGTTGCCATACAGAATTATTACAATATTAATGACTATATTCCCTACATCATACTTCATATCCTTGTGGCCTATTTATTTCATAACTAGAAGTTTGTACTTCTTAATCCCCTTTACCTATTTCCCCCAACCTCCTACCCTCCCCTGCTCTGGCAACCACCAGTTTCTTCTTTGTATTTATGAGTCTGTTTTTCTTTATGTTTTAAGATTTTATTTATTTATTTGACAGAGAAACAGTGAGAGAGGGAACACAAGTAGGCGGAGTGGGAGAGGGAGAAGCAGGCTTCCCGGTGAACAGGGAGCCGGATGTGGGACTCAATCCCAGGATCCTCAGATCATGACGTGAGCAGAAGGCTGACGTTTAACAATTGAGCTATCCAGGTGCCCCAAACCTCCATTCTGTCTTCTACAGTGGCTGCACCAGCTTGCATTCCCACCCCACAGTACATGAAGGTTTCCTCTTCTTTTTCCTATACTTTTTTCACCACACTCTACATTTTTTTAAAGATTTTATTTATTTATTTGACAGAGAGAGAGATCACAAGTAGGCAGAGAGGCAGGCAGAAAGATGGGGTGGGGGAGTAGGCCACCTGCTGAGCAGAGAGCCCCACTCGAGGCTGGATTCCAGGACCCTAAGATCGTGACCTGAGCGGAAGGCAGAGACTGAGCCCACTGAGCCATCCAGGCACCCCCTACGTTTTTCTAAAAGATTTTATTTATTTATTTGTCAGAGAGACAGAGAGCAAGCACAAGCAGGGAGAGCAGCAGGCAGAGGGAGAAGCAGGCTCCCCACTGAGCATGGAGCCTGATGCAGGGCTCCACCCCAGGACTCTGAAATCATGATCTGAGCCCAAGGCAGCTGCCTAACGACTGAGCAACTCAGGTATCCCCACCCCCACCCCCATTGCTTTTAATACCTGATGAGAGAGAAGAATCCTGGAGAACCCAATACCAGATAAGGACGGTCTGATGACAATGAGAACCCCATTTCTTTTTCATGCACTTCGTTTTTAAAAAATCTTTCTTTTGGGACGCCTGGATGGCTCTGTTGGTTAAGCATCTGACTCTTGGTTTCGGTTCAGGTCATGATCTCAGGGTTTTGGGCTGGAGCCCCACATCTGGCTTCACTCCCTCTCCCTCTGTCCCTCTCGCTTCCCATGCACTCTCTAAAATTAATTAATTAATTATTTTAAAATTCCTTCATTCCTTCTTTTTTTTTTTAAGATTTTATTTATTTATTTGATAGACAGAGATCACACAAGTAGGCAGAGAGGCAGGCAGAGAGGGGAGGGGAGAAGCAGGCTCCCTGCTGAGCAGAGAGCCTGTTGCGGGACTCGATCCCAGGATGCTGGGATCATGACCCGAGCCCAAGGCAGCGGCTTAACCCACCGAGCCACCCAGGCGTCCCCCTTCCTTTATTTCTTATAAAATATTGCAAAATATTTAAATGCCCAGTAAAACAGTAAAAAATGAAAGTTTCCCTAAATTCCACTTTCAAAAATTAACTAATGTAAATAGCTTATCTATGTAACCATCTCATCTATCTATCCATCTGTCTATCCCTATGTGTATATATTTGTATCGTTTCTATAGCTTTGAATTCCTTCCTCTACATTTTTCCAAGTTCTTCACTGGCCAGAGTGTTGGGTCTGAATTTGCCTCACAGTTCTGTTAGCTGCTAAGGCTACAACTACTGCCTTAATTAATCCCTTAAATCTTGTGTCTCTACCGAAACTCCTCAGGGTAAACAAAGAAGCCTGATCTAACTGTGTCCTTGTTGCTTCTTGGTGGTAGACTCTTGAAATTCAAGCTCTTAGATTCCCTCTTGGATTTTGCCAAAATTCTCGAAGCAATGTCTGCAGTTTACTCTGCATATATTCCCAAATGCAACAGAGGCTCGTTTTCAGACTCTCCTTAGCTCCTCTCTCCTGACCGCAGACCTGTGATTTTCCTGGGAAACGGGATGGGAGTCTAACCCCAGAGAGGTTAATCAGCATTTTCCCTGAGATTTTTCAAAGCAAAGTTGGGAGGAAGATGCTCTTTTCCTTGCTGGAGGAAAAAAAAAATGTGACTCTGTGAGTCTGGAATTGCTAGCAGCCACAGATCTACCACATTCACGGTGAAGTTGGATTTATCTTCCATAGCAATTTTATCATGTATTTTTTTAACATGGGGGAGGGGCAAAGGGAGAGGGAGAAGCAGCCTCCCTGCTGAGCAGGGAGCCTGGGACTTGATCCCAGGACCCTGACGTCATGACCCCCAGTCAAAGACAGATGCTTAACCAACTGAGCACCCAGGCACCCCACAATTTTATCATGTATTAATAAATTTTTCTATGAATACATTTTTATTAATAAATTAATAATTTTTCTAAATTTCCAAGCTTGCTGAGATATGATTGACATAATAGAGGCAAAGGCCGATTTTTTTTCCAGTCAACTTTTTTTTTCTTTTAAAGATTTTATTTATTTACTTGACAGAGAGAGATCACAAGTAGGCAGAGAGGCAAGCAGAGAGAAAGGAAGGGAAGCAGGCTCCCTGCCCAGCAGAGAGCCCGACACGGGGCTCAATCCCAGGAACCCCCGGATCATGACCTGAGCTGAAGGCAGAGGCTTTAACCCACTGAGCCACCCAAGTGCCCCTTTCCAGTCAACTTTTTAAAATGTAAGTTCTAAAGTAAAATTTTTTTAATGTAAGTTCCTTTTTTTTTTTTTTAAGATTTTATTTATTTATTTGACAGAGAGAGAGAGAAACCGTGAGAGGCTATACAAGCAGGGGGAGTGGGAGAGGGAGAAACAGGCTTCCCGCTGAGCAGGGAGCCCGACGAAGGGCTCGATCCCAGGACCCTGGGATCATGACCTGAGCTGAAGGCAGATACCTGAGCAGATGCCAGGCACCCCTTAATGTAAGTTTCTAATGTGAGTTCATAGGGCTCCAACTCACAACCCTAAGTCACATACTCTACTGTCCGAGCCAGCTAGGCACCCTCAGTCAAGTTATTTATTTTTAGACAACAGGTAGTGTTCACTCTTTTGCCATACTCAGAGGTTCTGGGTATTAACAAGTAGATATCTTTGGGGGCCATTATTTAGCCTACCACGTGGGTTAGTAATGGGACATAATTTGTCAGACTATTATAAGCATTAACTGAGTTAACTCACATAAAACTTATACATACGGAGCTCTCAATGAATGTTAGCTATTGTTTTTATTATTATTTGTTTCTCTCATGTACTTAATTGTTTTTTTTAGCCATCTCATGTCTGAACACCCTTCTTATTTTGAGGCATAGACCCACTTATGGGTCTCAGGAAGAGGGAGAAGCCCAACTTCTATTACAGAAGTTTGAAGGAAAACAAATACTTGCCTCCTCTATCCCCTATCATCCAGGCCATGGGCCAATAACCAAGGTTTGGCCAATAAGATGCTCATGCCTGGGACACTGGAGTCTTGGAAAGACTCATCTTGAGATTCTTAAGGGCTGCAGTAATGGTGTCAAGAGTCTAGAAGCAAACTAATAGCACTTTGTATGTTAATTAATTGAATTTAAATTTTTAAAAAAGAGTCTGGAAGCAGCAAATGTCCAGTGGTGAGAGAAATGCTCAATGCTATCTAGCCTTTTTTTTTTTTTTTAAGCTAAGTTAATGGCTTTCTGTTCCTTCTCCGAGCCTGCTTCTCCAGTTTTCTCTTCTATGAGCTATGTAATATCCTTCTGATACATTTGTTTTCTTCCTAAGTTAACCACTTTGGGCTTCTATTGTTGCAACCGACAACCCTGATTAATATCTATTGGTCTGCTGTTTGCTACAGTTAATTAACCATGACTATTAGACTTCCTGATGATATGCCCCCTGAAGGTGAGACACTGAAGACTTGATTAGAACTGTTTTATGAAATCAAAAAATGTAAGAGACGCTGATTATGTTACCTACAGTAAGACAGGGAAAACACAGGTTTACATTTCCCAGATCAGAGCAAATTTTGAAATTCAGGACCATCATGAGTCAGGAAGTCCTTCTTCCTGTATCCAGCACTCCGGAAACGTTCAACACCTGGCTCAAAAACATACTAATTCTTAACAAGTGGTACAAATACAACTGATATCCACATGCAAAAAAAATGAAGTGGGACCCCTAGCTCACACTATACACAAAAAAATGAACTCAAAATGGACCATAGACTTAAATATATGAACTAAAATGATAAAACTCCTGGAAGAAAAATGGGAATAAAATCTTTGTGACCTTGGATTAATCAATGATTTCCTAGATGTGACATCAAAAGTACAACTGATAAAAGAAAAAACAGGTAAGTTGGGCTACCTCAAAATTTAAATGTTTGTGCTGCACACACTACCAAAAAAAGCAAAATGAGATAAATTATTCGCAAAATGGGAGGACAATATTTGCAAAGTGATATGTTTGATATGGTACTTGTCCAGAATACATAAGGAACTCTTAGAACTCAATAATTAAAAAGACATAAAGCTCAATCAAAAATTGAGCAAAGAATTTGAATAGGTATTTCTCCAAAGAATATATACAAATGACCAATAAGCACCTGAAAATACAGTCAACATCATCATCACAGGTGTTTAGAGGGATCCAAATCAAAACCACAATGACATACCCATAAGATATCAGCCTGACCTCTAGGGAGGCAAAAGAAAGGGCACTGAGCTCAACCAGTGATTGATGGCCAACCAATGGCCCCATGATTTAACCAACCATGCTTATAGAACAAAGCTCCAGTAAAAACTCTGGACTCTGAAGCTTGGTAGAGCTTCCTGACTGGCAAACTTTAATGTACCAGGAGGTGATATGCCCTGATTTCGCAGGTAGAGGGCATGGAAGCTCTGCATTTGAGGCCCTCCCAACTTCCTTGGCTCTCCTTTGGCTGGTCCTGACTTGTATTGTTTATAATAAAACTATATTTGGAAGTATAGAACTTTCCTGAGCTATGTGAGTCGTTCTACTAAACTTTCAAGCCAGAGTGGGGAACCCTCAAATTTGTAACCAGTTGGCATAAATGGGGTTGGCCTGGGGATGGCTAAAGTTTGGGTGGCTTCTGAAGTGAAGTTAGTTTTATAGGGGACCATGCCTTTTAATGGTGGGTTCTGTGCTAACTCCTGGTGGTTAACGCCAGCATTTTACTATAGTACATCAGTTGGTGTCAGAATATCACCTTATCTGGTAGAAGGGATAACTACATTATGGTTATATGATCCACCTGGACTATCTAGCTGGGTCCTAAAATTCAATCACAGATATCCTTGTAAGAAGGGAGGTGGAGGGAGATTTGCAACCAGCAGAAGAAGAAAAGGCAATGGGACCACAGAGGCAGAGAGTCAGATGATGTAACCACAAGCTGAAAAATGTTGGCAGCCACCAGAAGCAGGAAGAGGCAATGAACAGATTCTATTCTAGAGTGTTTAGATGGAGAAGAGTCTGGCCAATGCCTTGATTTTTTTCTTCTTTTTTAAAAGATTTTATTTATTTGAGAGAGAGAGTGAGAGAAAGCAGAAGCAAGAGGAGGGGCAGAGGGAGAGGGAGAAACAGACTCTCTGCTGAGCAGGGAGCCTGATGAGGAGCTCAATCCCAGGACCCTGGAGATCATGACCTGAGCTGAAGGCAGACACTTAATCAGCTGAGCCATCCAGATGTCCCTAATGTCTTGATTCTTCATTTTGGCCCAGCAAAACTGATTTCAGACATCTGACCTCTAGAATTATATGAGAGTAAATTCCTGTTGTTTCAAGTCACCAAGTTTGTCACAATTTGTTACAGCAGCCATAGGAAACCAATATATTTATATCTCATTTGCAGATAAAATTGAGGCCCAGAAACTTTCCCAAAGTCCTGCAACAAGGACAAATTCACATTCAGTTTCTCTGGCCCCAGAGCCTATGCTCCCAATGGCTACTCTGTCGTGCAATTAACAGAAAGCTTCTCACGGCTCACCATATTGCTGTAGTTGCCACATTCCGTTCTTCACAACTCCAGAAGTCTGCTCCTTGCAAGCCCCTCCTCCTGTTGACTTCCGCATTAACTTCATTTAGGCTAAAGGAAAGAAAAGCTCCCCAGCTTACCACAGGAAATGGGAATTTGGTCTAAAGAATCACAGATAAAGGGCACCTGTGTGGTTCAGTCGATTAGACATCTGCCTTCAGCTCAGGTCATGATCTCAGGATCCCGGAATCAAGTCCCACTTTGGGTTCCTCACTCAGCGGGGAGCCTGCTTCTCCCTCTCCCTCTGCCACTCACCCTGCTTGTGCATGCTCTCTCTCTGTGTCAAATAAATTAATTAATTAAATCTTTAAAGGAAAAAAAGAATCACAGATAAGAAGCACAAAAACAGGGGCACCTGGATGGCTCAGTAGGTTAAGGGTCCAAATCTTGATATTGGTTCAGGTCTTGATCTCACAGTTGTGAGTTCAAGTCCCACGCTGGGCCAGGAGCCTACAAAAAAAAAAAAAATCTACAAAAGCATCTTGGTCTGTATTTCTAGGCTTTGTGCCACCGAATCCTGGCCCTTTGGCATTTAGAATACAGTAACAGCTCTCGTGCCCAAAGACAATGCCAGTGGTCACTCCCCTGCCCCATCCACAGGAGGTCATCTATTGCTCCCTACCCTCCATTCTCTGGACACAGTTCATCTCTGTCCTTGCCCCTGTTTCTTCCTGCTATCTCTACTGATGGATTCTGTCCCTGCTCTCCTATCTCCTGCTAGATTTCTTTTTTCTCCTAGATGTTATGACCTTATGGCTTCTGCTTAGAGCTTTTTCCTTCTGTGTCTCAACTACTGTTTCACTAATAGTCAAATGCCGCAAAAAGGTATATGGCTGGGCTGGCCAAGCACTATCTGATCGGGTGCCCTTATTGGTCAGAGGCCTTTCTAGACCACTTTAAAATTATTTAAAATGATTTAATATATTTATAATGATTCTTGATTTTGGCCCAGTGAAGCTGATTTCAGATATCTGACCTCTTTTTTTTTTAAGATTTTTATTTATTTATTTATCAGAGAGAGAGGGAGAGAGAGCAAATGAGCACAGGCAGACAGAGTGGCAGGCAGAGGCAAAGGGAGAAGCAGGCTCCCCGCCGAGCAAGGAGCCCGATGTGGGACTCGATCCCAGGACCCGGGATCATGACCTGAGCTGAAGGCAGCCGCTCAGCCAACTGAGCCACCCAAGCATCCCCAGATATCTGACCTCTTAATAGTCAATATATTCAAAAACATTTATGTAATGGTTTTTAATTTTAAAATGTTGACATTTGCAGTATGCTGGAAACCCTATCTTTTGCAGTACTGATCTTAGAATGAAAAAAATTATTTATTTTTAAAAGATTTTATATTCATTTATTTATTTGAGAGAGAGACAGAAGAGCACAAGCAGGGGGAGGGGCAGAGGGAGAGAGACAAGCAGACTCCCTGCTGAGTGCAGAGCCTTATGAGGGGCTGGATCCCAGGACCCCGAGATCACAACCTAAGCCAAAGTCAGATGCCTTCACTGACTGAGCCACCCACACTCCCCAGAATGAAAAAATTTAAAATCAACTAAAACATATGCACAAGAGCACACAATTTTTCAAAAATGTTTTAGAAGATATGTAGGCAAAGAGTTGGTTCAATGCCCAGCTTCTTTGTTGGAGTCCCAGAGCAAATAATGGGAAGAAAGGCTGTGGGTTGAAAAATAAAAGCTGAATACAAGTGCCCCACTGAGAGATACTTTCTGACTTTATTAGGAAGAGCTGTGCTTGGGGGCGCCTCGGTGGCTCAGTGGGTTAAAGCCTCTGCCTTCGAAAAAAAGAAGAGCTGTGCTTGGCATTCGAGAGGCATCATCTCAGTGAACTCAGGTAATTCACCTGTGAGGTAGGTTCATTTTACAGGTGAGCAAGCTGGGTTCAGAGAGCTTGTGACTGGCCCAGACTTCCACAAAGTGGTCAATATCCGAGCTGGGATTTGAGCCCACATCCGCCTGATCCCCAGATCTGTTTTTTGTTTGTTTATTTTTTAAATATTTTATTTTATTTATTTATTTGACAGACAGAGATCACAAGTAGCAGAGAGGCAGGCAGAGAGAGAGGGGGAAGCAGGCTCCCTGCTGAGCAAAGAGCCCAAAGCGGGGCTTGATCGCCCAGGACTCTGGGATCACGACCTGAGCCAAAGGCAGAGGCTTTAACCCACTGAGACACCCAGGCGCCCCCCCAGATCTGTTTAACCACACCATTCTGCTATTTGCCAGAGTGAAAAGAGGTCTCTGCTACATCCCATCTCTATGAACGGCAGCCAGCTGCACTGGGAATCAGAGCCACACCAGCAGAGAGGAGACTCGGAGTAAGCTCAGAGAGGGATGGCAAGAAGACCCAAAGCATTGTGGTACCTGTGGATAATACAGGCTCTCTGTACCTCAGCAATGGAAGCTGGAGTGTCTTTTGGTGGTCTAAGCAAAGTCACCCTTCCCATGCCACACTGAGAGTTAGAAAGGGTGGCCTCTGCTGTCCTGCCCTGTCTTAGGAGATCAAGAGTAAACAGTTGCTACCAGATGGTTTTCCCACTTTGTTCCATGCTCCTTTGACACTGGTGGTATTTTGTGGGATCTCTTATTTTTTCCCCCTTTTCTTTGTCATCCTCTACTAACTTTCTGTTTACATCCCCTCAGAAATAACACAATACAGTGGCTAAGTTTATGGACTCTGGACCCAGACTTTTTGAATCCTGCCCCTACTCCTTACTAACTATGTGATCTTAGATAAATTACATAAATTTTCCATACCTTGGTTTCCTTTTTAAAATCCTACCATGTAAATTTGCATACTTCTGATCTACTCTTTTTTTTTTTAAGATGTTATTTATTTATTCGACAGAGAGACACACACAGTGAGAGAGGGAACGCAAACAGGGGGAGTGGGAGAGGGAGAAGCAGGCTTCCTGCTAAGCAGGGAGCTGAAGCGGGGCTCGATCCTAGAACCCTGGGATCATGACATGGGCCGAAGACAGACATTTAACAGCTGAGGCACCCAGGTGCCCCTGACCTACTCTTTTTTTTAATAGCTGCATTAAATGTACCATGCTTTCTTCAATCACTGCTTGAATGATGAATATTCTCTTTAATCTCAGTGTTTGGCCGCTGTGAACAACGCTGCAATAAACATCCTTGTAGATAGAGTCCAGTGCTTTCTTTTATAGGATGTCTACCCAGACATGGGATTTGTAGATGAAAGAATATGTTTTTATTTTTAGAAGGTGTTGCTGAAATGCTTTCCAAAAAGTCTATAGCTAAAGATCAGCGCCTGGCTGGTCAAGTCAGTAGGGCATGGGACTCTTGATCTCAGGGCCATGAGTCTGAGCCCCATGGTGGGTGTAGAAATAACTTAATTAAAAAATAAAAGCTATTCTACTTTATAGCAATATCTAATAATGCCTCTTGTTCAGCCATCCCACCAGCAATAAATATTATCTAAATGTTTTAATTTTCACAATCTGGTAAGTATAAAGTGAAATCTTACTATTACTTTAATTTACATTTCCCTGGCTTTGGTGAGTCTGAACACTCTAATATGCTTCTTGTTCATTCAGATTTGTTCTGTGAGTTACTTCTTCATGGACTTTGTCCATTTTTCTGTTCAAGTCTTAATCCCCTTCATGTCCATTTGCAAGAATTCCTCTTATGTTATAAATGGTAAGTCTTGGGTGGCTCAGTCACTTAAGCATCAAACTCTTGATTTTTGTCTCAGGTCATGATCACAGGGTCGTGGGGTTGAGTCCCACATGGGGCTCGGCGGGGGGAGCAGAGTGGTGTCTGCTGGAGATTCACTCTCTCTCCCTCTGCCCCTCCCCCCATGCTTGCATGTGCGCTCTCTCTCTCTCTCTCTCAAAAATAAATCTTTAAAAAAATATATAAATGTCAACTCTCTGCTCACTCTGTTGCATTCCCTCCAAAATTTTTTTGCTTGTTTTACAACTCATTTGAAAGGCTACATTTGGGTGCCTGGGTACCTCAGTCAGTTGGACATCTGCCTTTGGCTTGGACCGTGATCCTACAGTCCTGGGATCAAGTCCCACATCAGGCTCCTCTTCTCTGCGGAGAGCCTGCTTCTCCCTCTGCTTCTCTCTTTCTCTCTCTGTTTCTCATGAATAAATAAATAAAATCTTTAAAAAAAAAAGGCTTCATTTAGTCAAGTAGTTCTTTTTTTTTTTAAGTAGTCCCTACACCCAACAGGGGGCTTGAACTCTTGACCAGAGATCAAGAATTGCATGCTCTGCAGACTGAGACAACCAGGCTTCTCCTACTTTTCTTCAACAGCTGACTTTGCTGCCTTGGTCTACCTCATGCCTAGGTTGTACATAGAGTCTCCTGAATCTTCTTTCTTTTTTATAAAAATATATACAGAAAAGGGGTTCTTGGGTGGCTCAGTCAGTTAAGCATCCAACTCTTGATTTGCACTCAGGTCATGATCTCAGGGTTGTGAGATTGAGCCTATGTCTGGCTCCACGCTGGGCATGGAGCCTGCTTAAGATTCTCTCTTTCTCCCTCTCTTAAAAAAAAAAAATTAATTATATGCAAAATTAAAATAGTTGCTTTTTTTAAAAAATGTTTTCCTCTTTAAATGATGTAACATCTAAATTTTACCAAAATGCTTTGAGCATCTGCACTTTATACAGGTACTTAGGTTGCACAACAGAATTTTTAGACGTATATAAGGTGAGGGAAGCCTCGGTGGCTTAGCTGGTTAAGCATCTGACTCTTGATTTCGGCTCAGGTCATGGGATCGTAGGATCCAGCCCCACATCAGGCTCTGCACTCAGGATGGAGGCTGGTTGGGATTCTGTCTTTCCCTCTGCCTCTAACCCTCCCCACACTTGTGCTCTCTCTCATAATGATAAATAAAATCTTTTTAAAGATTTATTTATTTATTTGTTTGACAGATAGAGATCACAGTAGGCTGAGAAGCAGAGAGAGAGAGAGGAGGAAGCAGGCTCCCCGCTGAGCAGAGAGCCCGATGCGGGGCTCGATCCCAGGACTCCGGAATCACGACCTGAGCCAAAGGCAGAGGCTTCAACCCACTGAGCCACCCAGGTGCCCCATAAATAAAATCCTTTTAAAAAATTAAACTGTATAACATGATAATGTATGTATTCATTTTGAAATGATCATCGCCAAGGTAAATAACACATCCATCTCCTCACAGAGTCACCATTGTGTGTGGTGAGAACATTTAAAATCTATTCTTCTAGAAAACTTCAAGTATATTAACTATAAGCACCATGTTGTGCATTAGATCCCCTCCTACATTTTCTTCTAAGATTTTTATTTTTATTTTATATTTACATTTAACTGCAAATATTTAAGTCATCTATTAAAATTGCATAAGATAGGGGTCAAATTATTTTCTTCCAGGGACACCTGGGTGGCTCAGTTGGTTAAGGCTCCAACTCTTGATTTCAACTCAGGTCATGATCTCAGGGTTATGAGATTGAACCCCCAAGTCGGGCTCTGTGCTGGATATGGAGCCTGCTTGGGGCTCTCTCCCTTTGCCCCTCCCCACTTCCCACCCCCACTCATGTTCTCTCTCTCTTAAAAAAATTATTTTCTTTCACATACACAACCAGTTCAACAGCAACATTTACTAAAGGAACCATGTTTTCCCTCTATGACAAATGGCACCATTGTTACATGCTGAACAATCTAATACAATAAGATCTAGTTTTAGATTTTCTATTATTTTCCACTAAGCTAGTCCTATGCCAACGTTATATTGCGTTGATTACATCAGTTTTATGAATATTCTGACATCTGTTTAAGCAAGTAGTCCCCCTTCACTATAGTTCATTTTTATGTTTTCCTTGGTTATTCTAGGGCTTATATTCTTCCATATGGATTTAAGATTATTTTAGCGATTCAATTCAATGTATATTAAAAAAAACTGCCTGTCAGAATTCTAACTAGAACTGCATTAAATATAAGTAATCAAAAATTTTTTGGTATCCAAGAACAAATAACTTTCTTTTTGTCTAGCTTCAATTTTATGTTGTTCAATAAGATTTCATCATATTCTTCCTATATGACCTGTGACTTTGTTCAACTTACTCTTGGGTGTTTTTTCCTTTTTTTTTTTTTTTGTGACAGAATACACATAACATAAAATATACCATCTTAACTAATATAACACCATATGTTAATGATACTGGAACTTTAAAAAATTAAAAATTAAAAACCAAAAATTGTCATCTTAACCATTTTTTAAGTTTATTTATTTATGTTAGTAATTTCTACACCCCACATAGGGCTCAAACTCATGACCCCTAGATCAAGAGTCACCCCCTCTGCTGACTGAGCCAGCCTCATCTTAACCATTTTTCAGTACATGGTTCAATGTCATTAAGTACAAAAATTTACATGGCTACGCAGCCATCACCACCATCCAGCTCCATAACTATTTTCATCTTCTAAAACTAAAACGCTGTACTTATTAAACAATTAACTCCCAATCTCTCCTCCCCATCACTCCTGGCAACCGCTTTTATGCATACTGTCTTTATGACCTTGACTACTCTAAGTACTTCATAAAAGTGGAATCATACAGTATTTGTCTTTATGTGACTGGTTTATTTCACTTAGCATAATATCGTCAAATTTCATCCATGTTGTAGCATATTGCAGAATTTCCTTCATTTAAAAAGAAAATTGGGGGGTGGTCACCTGGGTGGCACAGTTGTTAAGTGTCTGCCTTTGGCTCAGGTCCTGATCCCAGGGTCTTGGGATGGAGGCCCACATCAGGCTCCTTGCTTAGTGTGAAGCCTGCTTCTCCCTCTCCCACTCCTTGTGTTCCCACTCTTGCTGTGTCTCTCTGTCAAATAAATAAATAAAATATATATATTTTAATTTTTTGTATTTTTTGTATTTTTTACTTTTTTTAGAATTTCCTTCCTTTTTTTTTTTAAAGATTTTATTTATTTATTAGTTAGAGAGAGAGAGAGAGAGAGAGCGAGCACAGGCAGACAGAGAGGCAGGCAGAGGCAGAGGGAGAAGCAGGCTCCCTGCCGAGCAAGGAGCCCGAAGTGGGACTCGATCCCAGGACACTGGGATCACGACCCAAGCCAAAGGCAGCCGCTCAACCAACGGAGCCACCCAGGCGTCCCTTTCCTTCCTTTTTAAGTCTGAAAAAATTTCATCCTTTTTTTATACCATATTCTGCTTTTCCATTCATTGGTCAGTAAATACTGATAAAGAGATATATAAATATCTCTTCAAGACCTTATTTTTTGGGGCACCTGGGTGGCTCAGTAGGTTAAGCCTCTGCCTTTAGCCGGGGTTATGATCTCAGGGTCCTGGGATTGAGCCCCACATTGGGTCTCTGCTCAGCGGGGAGCCTGCTTCCCTCTCTCTCTCTGCCTGCCTCTCTGCCTACTTGTGATTCTCTCTCTGTCAAATAAATAAATAAAATATTTTTTTAAAAGACCCTGTTTATCTTTTCTTTTCTTTTTTTAAAAAAAGATTGTATTTACTTGTGAGAGAGAGAGAGAGAGCAAGAGGGAGGTCCAGAGGGAGAGGGAGAAACAGGCTCCCCGCAGAGAAAGGAACCCAATGTGTGACTTAATCCCATGACCCTGAGATCATGACCTGAGATGAAGGCAGACGCTTAACTGACTGAGCCACCCAGGTGCCCAAGACCCTGTTTTCAACTCTTGAATATACCCCGGAAGTGGAATGCTGGATCATATGTAATTCCATTTTTAGCTTTGTGAGCAACCACTATACTATTTTCTTCAGTGGTTATTTTACATTCCCATCAACTAAGCACAAGGTTCCAATTTCTCTACATCCTTGCCACAATTTTATATTTTCTATTTTTTTTTTTAAAGATTTTATTTATTTATTTGACAGACGGAAATCACAAGCAGGCAGAGAGAGAGGAGGAAGCAGACTTCCCTGCTGAGCAGAGAGCCCGATGTGGGGCTCGATCCCAGGACCTTGGGATCATGACCTGAGCTGAAGGCAGAGGCTTTAACCCACTGAGCCACCCAGGCGCCCCAATTTTCTATTTTTTTATTAGCTGCCCTACTGGGTATGAGGTGGTGTCACTAGTTTTTATTTGCATTTCCCTAATGATCAATGATGTTGAGCATCTTTCCATGTGATTGCTGGCCATTTGTATATCTTCTTTGGAGAAATGTCTTTTCCAGTCCTTTGCCCATTTTTGAATCAGGTTTTTTTGTTCTAATTGAGTTTTAGAAATTCTCTATATTTTCTGGATATTAATCACTTATCAGATATAGGATTTCCCAATATTTTTCTCCTGTTTTGTGAATTGCTTTTTTACTCTGTGGATAGTGATGCACAAACTTTAAAATTTTTCATGTAATCCCTTTATTTTGTTATCAGTGCCTTTGGTGTTATATTCAAGAAGTTGTTTCCAAATCCAAGATTGTGAAGTTTTTGTCCTGTGTTTTCTTCTAGGAGTTTTGTTATTTAATGTCTTGCATTTAGGTCATGGATCCATGTTGA
The DNA here is from genome assembly GCA_003697995.1 of Taxidea taxus jeffersonii. Taxonomy (NCBI): domain Eukaryota; kingdom Metazoa; phylum Chordata; class Mammalia; order Carnivora; family Mustelidae; genus Taxidea; species Taxidea taxus. The sequence continues at coordinate 55,595 of ML111779.1, forward strand.
GTTTATTTTTATATATGGTATTAGGTAAAGGTCCACTCTTTGGCATGTGGATACCCAATTTTCCCAGCATCATGTGTTGAAAGATTGTTCTTTCCTTGCTGAATGGCCTTGGCACCCTTTTCAAAAAATCATTTGACCATATATGTGATGGTTTATTTCTGGGCTCTCTATTCTATTCCGTTGGTCTATATGTCTGTCTTTTTTTTTTTTTTAAGATTTTATTTATTTATTTGACAGAGAGAGATCGCAAGTAGGCAGAGCAGCAGGCAGAGAGAGAGAGGAGGAAGCAGGCTCCCTGCTGAGCAGAGAGTCCGATGCAGGGCTCGATCCCAGGACCCTGGGATCACAACCTGAGCCGAAGGCAGAGGCTTTAACCCACTGAGCCACCCAGGCACCCCTATATGTCTGTCTTTATGCCAATACCATACTGATCTGATTATTGTAACTTGGTAGGAAGGTAAGTAATATAGTAATATAACTAGAAGTATTAGTCTTCCAGTTTATTTTTATTTTAATTAATTTTTAAAAAGATTTATTTATTTGTTTGACAGAGAGCGAGCCCAAGTGGGGTAGTGGCAGGCAGAGGGAAAAGGAGAAGCAGGCTCCTTGCTGAGCAGGGAGTCTGATGCAGGACTCAGTCCCAGGACCCTGGGATCATGACCTGAGCCAAAGGCAGACACTTGACTGACTGAGCCCCCAAGAGCCCATGTTCTTTTTTTCTTTTTTTAAGATTTATTTATTTATTTTTGGGAGAGAGGGAAACCCAAGCAGACTCCGCAGCATGCATGGAACCCAACAAAGGGCTCAATCCCACGACACCAAGATCACAACCCAAGCCCAAACCAAGAGTTGGATGTTCAACCAACTGCACCCCCAAGCACCCCTGTTCTTCTTTTTAAGATTGTTTTGTCTATTCTGATCCCTTTAGATTCCATCTGAATTTTAGGATAGGTTTTTCATTCTCAGCAAAAAAATGTCTTTGGGATTTTGATAGAATTGCATTTAAAATGTAGATTGCAGGCACCTGGGTGGCTCAGTTGGTTAAGCAACTGCCTTCAGCTCAGGTCATGATCCCGGACTCCCGGGATCGAGTCCCTCATCGGGCTCCCAGCTCCACGGCGAGTCTGCTTCTCCCTCTGACCTTCTCCCTTCTCATGCTCTCTCTTACTCTCTCTCTCTGAAATAAATAAAATCTTTTAAAAAATTAAAAAAAATAAAATGTAGATTGCTTTCAGTAGTATTGACATTTTAACAATATTAAACCTTCCAATCTATGAACATGGGACTGTTTCCATTTATTTATGTCTTCCTTAATTCTTTCAGCAATGTTTTGTGTCGTTTGCATTGTACAAGTCTTTCACCTCCTTGGATAAGTTAATCCCTATTTTTTAAAGACTTTGTTTTAGAGATTTATTTATTTATTTGAGAGAGAGAGCAAGCATGCATGGGGGAGGGGAAGATGGAGAGAAAGAGAAAGATCTCAAGCAGACTCCACACTGGATGCCCGGCTCAATGTGAGGCTTGATCTCACGACCCTGAGATCATGACCTGAGCCAAAATCAAGAGTTTAATGCTTAGCTGACAGCCACCCAGGCACCCCAATCCCAAATTATTTTGTTTTTTGGTGCTATGTAAATGGAATTGTTTTCATAATTTTCTCTTCAGAATCCTCACTGTCCACGTATAGTAAATGATTTTTGTTTTGTTCACTTCATATCCTGCTACTTAGCTAAATTCATTTATTAGTTCTAATAGCTTTTTTTGTGGGATCTTTAGAGTTTTCTACATATAAGATCATATCATCACCAAACAGAAATAATTTTATCTCTTCCTTTTGATTTTGAATGCTTTTGATCTTTCTTACCTAATTGTGCTGGCTAGAACTTGCAGAACTATGTTGAACAGAAGTAGTAAAAGTGAGCATCCTTGCCTGGTGCTTGATCTTGGAGGAAAGTTTTATTCTTCCACCCTTGGGTATGATGTTTGGTGTGGGTTTGTCATATGTACTCTTTATTTATTATTTTTTTTTTTAATATTTTATTTATTTATTTGACAGATGGAGATCACAAGTAGGCAGAGAGGCAGGCAGAGAGAGAATGGAGGAAGCAGGCTCCCTGCAGGGCAGAGAGCCCTATGCGGGGCTTGATTCCAGGACGTTGGGATCATGACCTGAGCCAAAGGCAGAGGCTTTAACCCACTGAGCCACCCAGGTGCCCCATATGTACTCTTTATTATATTGAGGCAATTTCCTTCTAATTTTGTTGAGAGTTGTTATCAGGAAAGGATGTTGAATTTCATCAACGTTTTTCCTGCATCAACCGAGATGGTCATTTGGGTTTTTTTCTTTCATTTTGTTGCTGTGGTGTATTACACTGATCAATTTTCTTATGTTGAACCAGCCTTGCATTCCAGGAATGAAGCCCACGTACTTGCTCATGGGTCCTTTTAATATGCTGCTGAATTCTGCTTACTATTATTTGGCTCAGAATTTTTGCATCAATGTTTATAAGAGATTTGGTCTGTTCCTAGATAATTTATAATGTTATTAAGAATAAAATTTTCGGGGGCGCCTGGGTGGCTCAATGTGTTAAGCCTCTGCCTTCAGCTCAGGTCATGATTCCAGGGTCCTGGGATTAAACCCTGAATCAGGCTCTCTTCTTGGCAGGGAGCCCGCTTCCCCATCTCTCTCGGCCTACTTGTGATCTCTCTCTCTCTCTGTCAAATAAATAAATAAAATCTTTAAAAAAATTAAAATTTAAAAATATATTTACCTTGTAGTCACCTGCCTTATCAAATTCTCTTATTAATTCCAGTTGGTTTTTTTTGTCATTGTTGATATCAGCACAATTAGTACCTCTTCTTTTCCAATGTTTATACAATGTCTTACCTTGTTTTAATCCCTATGATAGTAACTCCAAGGCAATACTTAATAACAATGGTGATTGTAGTCATCCCTGTCTAGTTTTAATCAAAATAGTTTGAGAATTTCACTATTTAGAATGTTACTGTCCATTGGTTAGAGGTAAAGTTTTTTTTTGTTTTTTGTTTTTTAAAGATTTTCTTTACTTATTTGTCAGAGAGAGAGAGAAACAGCAGCAGGCAGAGCAAGAAACAGATTCCCTGCTGAGCAGGGAGCCTGATGTGGGACTCAATCCCAGGACTCCGGGATCATGGCCTGAGCTGAAAGCAGACGCTCAACCAACTGAACCACCCAGGCATCCTGAGGTAAAAACTTTTTCATGTTCTAGCAATTTCTCCCCATTTCTTAATGTTAAACATCTTTTCTTCTCATTATTTATTCTCATAATGTGGTTCTCATATATTTTAGAGAACTTGAATTTTCCTGTGTCCTTAAATGATAGGGCAAGCTTGCTTTTGGCATGTGATTAGAGCAAACTATACATTCTTATTAAGAATAGCTATTGAGGGGTACCTGGGTGGCTCAGTGGGTTAAAGCCTCTGCCTTCAGCTCAGGTCATGATCCCAGGGTCCTAGGATCGAGCCCCACATTGGGCTCTCTGCTCGGCGGGGAGCCTGCTTCCTCCTCTCTCTCTCTCTCTGCCTGCCTCTCTGCCTAGTTGTGATCTCCATCTGTCAAATAAATAAATAAAATCTTTATTAAAAAAAAGAATAGCTATTGAATTTTACTAAGACCTTTTCAACATCTACTGATATGATCTTTTTTTAAAGATTTTATTTATTTATTTGACACGGGGAGAGAGAGAGAGAGAGATCACAAGTAGTCAGAGAAGCAGGCAGAGAGAGAAGGGGAAGCACGCTCCCATTTGAGCAGAGAGCCCAATGCAGGGCTTGATTCCAAGACCTAACCTGACCTGAAGGCAGAGGCTTAACCCACTGAGCCAACCAGGTTCCCCTACTGATATGACCTTAAGGCTTTTTTGATTCATGAAGTTTATGAATTATATTTCCTGATAGTCTAATCACCCTCATATGTTTGAAATAACCCAGTTAGGTCACAGTGTGTTACTTTTGTGTATTGAATTTCACTTGCAAATATTTTCTTTGGAATTTTTTCCTCTCTTCATTAATAAAGATGAGCAATAGTTCTCTTTTGGAATTATCTTTATCAGACTTTGGTTTTAAAATTTATGTCAGCTTGGGACACCTGGGTGGCTCAGTTGGTTGAGCGGCTGCCTTCGGCTCAGGTCATGATCCCAGCGTCCTGGGATCGAGTCCCACATCGGGCTCCTTGCTCGGCGGGGAGCCTGCTCCTCCCTCTGCCTCTGCCTGCTTCTCTGTCTGCCTGTGCTCTCTCTCTCTAATAAATAAATAAAAAATAAAAAAAAAATTTATGTCAGCTTTGGGACACCTGGGTGGCTCAGTTGGTTGGGCGGCTGCCTTCGGCTCAGGTCATGATCCCAGCATCCTGGGATCAAGTCCCGCATCGGGCTCCTTGCTCAGCAGGGAGGCTGCTTCTCCCTCTGCTTCTGCCTGCCACTCTGTCTGCCTGTGCTCGCTCTCTCTGACAAATAAATAAATAAAAATCTTAAAAAAAAATTTATGTCAGCTTCATAAAATGAATTGAGGAGTTTCCTAAATTTTGGTTGGACTAGTAGATGAAATACCAATGGAATTATGTGTTACTTAAAGGCTAGATGAAACTGAGTTGGAAAACCATCAGGTCCTGAGCCTTTTATTTTTCTGTATATTTTATTTTTTTAAATAATCTTTCCACCCAGTGTGGGGCTCAAACTCACTGCCTCGAGATCAACAGTTGCATGCTCTACTGACTGAGCTAGCCAGGGGCCCCCAGATCCTTTTTTTAAATGGTAGATCTTTAATTACCTTTCACATCTCTTTTGTGATGAATGCTATATTATAGTTTTCCTATTTTTAAGTTAATTTGTATAATTTATAATCTAACTGGAAATTAACTATCTCTGTTAACTTTTCAAATGTTTTGCCCTCAGGTTGCAAGTAATATCCTAGTTTTTTCATCTCTTCTGTATGTATGATTGCCCCCTTTCTCATTTGGAATATTTTGTCTTTCTTTTCCTTAGTAAAATTTTTAAGTTTACCGATTTTATTATACTTTAAACAAAAAAGCTTTCACTATACTCATCCTTTTTACTATTTTTCATTTTATATTATAACTTTAGCTTTCTTATCCATGATTTCTTCCTACTTGCTTTTAATTTATTTGTTTTCTAATTTCTTTTTCTTAAGATTTTATTTATTCATTGGAGAGAGAGACAGAGAGAGTACAAGCAGGGGGAGAGGCAGAGGCAGGGGGAGAAGCAGACTCCCTGCTAAGCAAGGAGCCCGACATGGGGCTCTATCCCAGAACGTGGAGATCTTGACCGAAGCAGAAGGCAGATGCTCAACCCTCTGAGCTACCCAGGTGCCCCATGTTTTTCTAATTTCTTAAGATGAATTGTAAGTTCATGTATTTTTTAGTATTTCCTGACTGCAGAAGGAACTGTTTGCTGTGTGTAGGTTTTAGTCTGAAATGTCCTCTTTTTTTATTGCTTTCTAGTTTATAATTTCAATTTTTATTTCCTCTTTGATTTCAGTGGTTTCTAGGAATACGCTTATTAATTTCCAGGCATTTATTATTTTTTTAATCTTTTTTTTTTTTTTTGTCAGAGAGAGAGAGAGAGAGCAAGCACAGGCAGACAGAGTGGTAGGCAGAGGCAGAGGGAGAAGCAGGCTCCCTGCTGAGCAAGGAGCCCGATGTGGGACTTGATCCCAGGACGATGGGATCATGACCTGAGCCAAACGCAGCCGCTTAACCAACTGAGCCACCCAGGCGTCCCAATTTCCAGGCATTTAAAGATTTTCCTATCACCTTTTTAAACTTTTTTTTAAATACTTTTATTTATTTGAGAGAGAGGCAGTGAGAGAGAGCATGAGTGAGGAGGTGGTCAGAGGGAGAAGCAGACTCCCCGTGGAGCTGGGAACCCAACGCGGGACTCCATCCTGGGACTCCAGGATCATGACCTGAGCGGAAGGCAGTCACTCAACCAACTGAGCCACCCAGGCGCCCTCCTATCACCTTTTTATTTTTTTTTAATTTTTTTAATTTTTTAAAATATTTTATTTATTTATCTGAGAGAGAGTGAGAGCATGAGAGGGGAGAAGGTCTGAGGGAGAAGCAGACTCCCCATGGAGCTGGGAGCCTGATGCAGGACTCGATCCTGGGACTCCGGGACCACGACCTGAGCCGAAGGCAGTCGCCTAACCAACTGAGCCACCCAGGCGCCCTTCCTATCACCTTTTTAAAAAATTAATTTTTTTTTTTAGTAATCTCTACACCCAGTGTGGGGCTCGAACTCATGACTCCAAGATTGAGAGTTGCATGTTCTATTGACTGAGCTAGCCAGGTGCCCCTTTACCTTTTTATTATGTATTTCTAATTTTATTGGATTATATTTAAATGTACTCTATAAACTTGCTTTTGAAAAAAATACATTTATGTTTTCCTTGTGACACAAGCGTATGGTCTAATTTTGTACATGATTCATGTGCATTAAAAAAAAAGGAGGGGTGCCTGGGAGGCTCAGTCATTAAGCCTCTGCCTTCAGCTCAGGCTGAATTGAACTCAGCATCAGGCTCTCTGCTCAGTGGGAGGTCTGCTTCTCTCTCCCTCTCCCCCTGCTTCTGTTCCCTCTCTCACCGTGCCTCTCTGTGTCAAATAAATAAATAAAATCTTTAGGGGAAAAAAAAAGGATATTCTCCATTCAATGGATGTTAAGATCCATAAATGACTATTAAACCAAATTTGTTTAGGGGCTCCTGGGTGGCTCAGTTAAGCATGAGACTTCAGCTCAGGTCTGTACCTCAGGTTCCTGGGATCAAGTTCCATGTTGGGCTCCCTGCTCAGTGGGGAGTCTGCCTGTCCCTCCCCTGGTTCGTGCTCTCTCTCTCTCTCTCAAATAGTCTTTAAAAAATAATAATAATAAATCAAGGGACGCCTGGATGGCTCAGTTGGTTAAGCATCTGCCTTTGTTAGGGTCATGATCCCACCCTCCTGGGATTCCGTCCACGTCTGGCTCCTTGCTCAGCAGGTTCTCCCTCTGCCTGCTGCTTCCCCTGCTTGTGTGCTCGCTCTCTCTCTCTCTCTCCCCCTCTCTCTCTGACAAATAAATAAATAAAATCTTTTTTTTTTTTAGAAGATTTTGTTTATTTATTTGACAGAGAGAGACACAGCGAGGGAGGGAACACAAGCAGGGCTAGTGGGAGAGGGAGAAGCAGGCTTCTCGCCCAGCAGGGAGCCACATGCCGGGCTCAATCCCAGGACCTGAGCCCAGGGCAGCCGCTTAACGACTGAGCCACCCAGGCGCCCCAAATAAAATCTCTTTAAGGGGCGCCTGGGTGGCTCAGTTGGTTAAGCAACTGCCTTCGGCTCAGGTCATGATCCCAGGGTCCTGGGATCGAGTCCCGCATCGGGCTCCCAGTTCCATGGGGAGCCTGCTTCTCCCTCTGACCTTCTCCCCTCTCATGCTCTCTCTCACTCTCCCTCTCTCTGAAATAAATAAATAAAATATTTAAAAAAAAAAATAGAGGGGAGCCTGGGTGCCTCAGTCGTTAGGTGTCTGCCTTCAGCTTGGGTCCTGATCCAGCGTACTTGGATGGAGTCCCGCATGGGGCTCCCTGCTCAGCGGGATGCCTGTTTCTCCCTCTCCCACTCCCACTGCTTGTGTTCCCTGTTTCACTGCGTCTCTCTCTGTCAAATAATAAATAAAATCTTAAAAAGAAATGCAATGGTTTCCCACATTTCCAAGGCAATTTATTTATTTTTATTATTTTTTTTAAGATTTTATTTATTTATTTGACAGAGAGAGAGAGATCACAAGTAGGTGGGGGGGGGGGGCGGGGGGAGGCAGAAAGCAGGCTCCCGGCTGAGCAGAGCGCCCGATGTGGGGCTCCATCCCAAGACCCTGAGATCAGAGCTGAGGTGAAGGCAGAGGCTTTAACCCATTGAGCCATCCAGGTATCTAATGTTTAATGGCAATTGATAGCACTCAGTTCTGTCAATTGATACTATGTTTATTATTTATTTTACTTTGCTGATTCCTCTGGTTTTCTCAAATTACCATTTGTTCCCCCTTTTTCTTTTTCTTGTTGATTTTAATTTTTGAGTTCTACCATACTTTCCCATATTATTTGATTTCTTCTCCCTTCCCTATGCTTACTATTACACATATATTTTTCTACTGTCATATTAAAAAATGCCAATTATTTGCCTTTTAGGGATGCTTTCTTCCCCAACTTCTTCCTTCCCTTCCTCCAAGAAGATATAGTCTTATTTATTTACTTTTTTATTTTTATTTATTTACTTTTTTAAAAGATTTTATTTATTTGTCAGAGAGAGAGCACAAGCAGGGAGAACAGAGGCAGAGCAGGCAGAGGGAGAAGCAAGCTCCCCACTGAGCAGGGAGCCCAATACGGGACTTGATCCCAGCACCCTGGGATCATGACCTGAGCAAAAGGCAGATGCTTAACTGAATGAGCCACCCAGGTGTCTCAAGATATGATTTTTTAGAATGTTTTTATTTCTCCATTCTCCACTCACATGAAACCTTTGGATGGATTTTGCCATTCTCTCCTGACTCCCATCCCAGTTCCTAGGTCTTGCTCAGGTAATTTCGTACTTTTTGTTTCAGGCTGCTATTATAATTTTCTGGGGCACCAGGCTGTCTCAGTTAATAGAGCAAGTGACTCTTGATCTTGGGGTTGTAAGTTAGAGCCCCACGTTGGGTGTAGAGATTACTTAAAAATAAAGAAAATTATAGGTGCCTGGGCGGCTCAGTAGGTTAAGCAACTACCTTAGGCTCAGGTCATAACCCTGGAGTCCAGGATCAAATCCACCATTGGGCTTCTTGCTTGGAAGGAAGTCTGCTTCTCCCTGGAGCTTCCCCTCTCTCATGTTCCCTCTCTCTTAAATAAAGAAACAAAATAATTAATTAAATAAAATTAAATAAGCAAATTTTTAAAAAAGAGAATCCCCTTTACAGTATGCTTCTTTAATCTCAAGAATTTTTTGAGCCTTTATATTACATAGTTTCTTAGAGTTAATTAATATCCAATGGATAAATATTATATATTTACATATATGTATATATATATATATCAGATATTGATAGACTATCTGAAAATTAAAACATTTTAAAAAATGGCTAAGAATTCTGCCCTAGACAATCCCAGCTCCCCCATAACTTCAATTACCATTTCTACACTAATAACTCTAGGTTTTTCTCCAACCCAGACTTCTGAATTCCAGACCCATAGATTTACACACACACTCCCCACTTGAGAATCCCACATGATGCTTTAAAGGGACCTCTAATGCAACATGTACAAAACTATGTATATCATAGTTTTGGGGACCTGAGTCTGGTCCCTTACCTGATAAAAACTTTTTTGGAAAATAGCACAGAGAAAGAGTTGTATCTGAATTCTTCATCTCTCTTACCCTCCATACCTAATCCTTACCAAGTTCTGTTCATTTTATCTTGTTTTTTTTTTTAATTTTTTTTTTTATGGATTTTATTTATTTGAGGGGCACCTGGGTGGCTCAGTGGGTTAAAGCCTCTGCCTTCGGCTCAGGTCATGATCCCAGGGTCCTGGAATCAAGCCCCGCATCAGGCTCTCTGCTCAGCAAGGAGACTGCTTCCCTTCCTCTCTCTCTCTGCCTGCCTCTCTGCCTACTTGTGATCTCTGTCTGTCAAATAAATAAATAAAATCTTTAAAAAAAAAGATTTTATTTATGACAGAGAGAGACGCACAGAGAGAGGGAACACAAGCAGGGGGAGTGGGAGAGGGAGAAGCAGGCTTCCTGCAGAGCAGGTAGCCCAATGCGGGGATCAATCCCAGGACCCTGGGATCATGACCCGAGCCGAAGGCAGAGGCTTTAACCCACTGAGCCACCCAGATGCCCCTGTTATTTTCTAAAGTTAGTATCTTTCTTGGTAACCTCTATACCCAGCATGGGACTTGAACTCACATCCCTAAGATCAAGAGTCATATGCTCTTCCAAATGAGCCAGCTAGGCACCAGTGTTCACTTTATTCTCTAAACTTTGCTTGCGTCGGTCTACTTCTCTCCATAGCTTGGAGATCATTGGTGACTTTACCTGTTTTAGTGGAATGGAGGGGCAGAAATTAGACTGATGTGAGTTGACACTTGGTGGATAGGAAGCATGTAAAAGGAGACAGCAAATACAGACAACTTCTTTGAAAACTTTAGGCAAAGAATCCTGGAAAATTTTGGAAGATGGTATCCTTTCCTTCCGTTCCCATCCCCTGCTTTAGCCCAACTATACTCCTGGGTCAGAGAACCACTGGCACCAGTAAACAGAGCTTGAGAGACCTACTATGGAGCTTTCCCAGGAGCAACTAGCATAGGAACACCCGCAAGTGGGGATATGAAAGAATTCATGTGTGTGGGGGAGGTGGGAGGTTCCTTGTAATATTATAAAACTAATACTACAAGGCATGCATCTGAACACATATAATAACCTCTACTGATTTCCATCCACCCCTGCTCTTCTCAATACAGCAGATAGGAATCTTTTCAAATGTAAATCTGATCATACTTAAGCTCTTTTGTTCCCACCTGACCCCCTGAAGTGGCTTCCCACTGCTCCAAAGATAAAGGCAGAGGTGACTGGGTGGCTCAGTTGGTTGAGCCTCCGAACTTTTTTTTTTTTAAGATTTTATTTATTTATTTGACAGGGAGAGAGTAAGAGAGCACAAACAGAGGGAGCAGGAGAGGGAGAGGGAGAAGCAGGGTCAATCCCAGGACCCTGGGATCATGACCTGAGCCAAAGGCAGATGCTTAACCGACTGAGCCACCCAGGTGCCCCTGCATCAGACTATTGATTTCAGCTCCGATCCTGGTCTTGGGTTGTTGACATCAAGCCCTGGGGTGGGTTCTGTGCTGGGGGTGTAGCCCGCTTAGGATTCTCTCACTGCCCTGCTTCTACACCTCCTCTGTCTCTAAAAAAATTAAAATTAAAAAACAAACATTCTCTTGAAAAAGAAGAAGGGGGGAGAGGGAGGGGGATGGGGAGAAAGAAGAAGAAAATAAAGGTAAAAAATCTTGGCTGCCAATGAGGCATTACATGATCAGGCTCCTGCCTTCCTCATCGGTTTTTTCTCCCCAACTCTCTGCATTCCTGCTTTGTACCACAGCCACTTGAGACTTCCTTTGATTCTTCCAACACGTTATGGTCTTTTTTTATAACAAGATACTGGATATGCTGTCCCCTGGGACTGAGATGTTCCCAACCTGTCTTTGCTTAGTTAATTCCTAGCTCAAATGTCACTATTTCAGGGAAGTCTCCATTACTCTCCAAGACTGGTTAAGATGTCTGTTGTATTGTCTCATAATATTCTGTCCTTTTCCTTCGTAGTCCCTGTCACAGTTTGTTATTATATATTTGTCGTTGTGATGTTTTGACTGTCTGCCATCTCCAACAGGCTGGAAGCTCTAGAAGGACAGGAACCATGTTTCTTTTCATGCGACAGTAGTCTCAAGCATGATCGCATAGTGCCTGGTAATTAGTAATGTGTGTGTATGTGTGTGCATGTGAATGGCTGGTCAAGGGTCTGGATATGCAGAGCAATGCAGACCTGTACTGCGGTGACCCCAGAAGGAGACCCCACATTGAGTGGCCATCAGAGCAGTCCATCTGCTTCCCTCAAGGATATCTCTCTGGTTGGGCCACTGTCAACTGCAACTTATAATAGGCTATACCACCTACTTGTTTGGTTTCTGAATCAGCTGAATCCACCCTTATTCAGCAATGTGGACTATCAACTTTCAGGGACAGAGAGAACAACCTCAAAATAATTACCATTTATGCATTGGACCAATATTTATTCTATGCCAACCCCCACGGTATTCAAGCACTGTGCTGGGATGGGGAAACGGATGAATGAGGCTTGGCTATTATTCTCAAGGAATTTATAGTTTTGATGTACAGTCAAATATGTAAACAAATTATAACTTCCTGTTTTAAAACACTAATATTACAAGGCACACTCAAAGTTTTAAAGGATCATAGGGAAGAGACTGGTTATCAAAGTACTTAGCAAAACCTTAGCTGGAAAAAGTGCTGATAATGATGACCCAGGGGACACACTTTTCAAACATTCTAAGCTCTAACTTTGGACCACTTTAGACCACAGAAGACAATTTACACATTAGACAAGCCCCTTAAAAAATAGTTATCACTAGGTTGCTTTAATGTCCTTAGATTTTATTGAGCATAACAATAAATATCTATATGAATTTTGCTTTTGCATTTGTTGTTCAAATCTTCTTGATTGCTTTGTTATATCATTCACTGCTTCCTAATAAAATCACATGAGCAACTACCTTTAGAATTAGCATTTTTAGCTATGGAAGAAATGTAAGGTCTGACTCCTCTGAGGCACTAATTCCTTTTAGATACCATCTGCTATTAAAAAAAAAAGATGCCACATACTATGTTTTCATTCTTACCCTGGCAGCCAGGAAGCTCAGAACTGTCTCAAATTCAGTCACAGGTATATATATATATATTTAGTCACAGATATATATATATATAGGTATATATATATATCTCTTTAGTTGGGCCCTAATATTCTGTTTCTAGCTTTCTTAGTCTATTGTAAACCTTCCCAAGGTCCTTACGAAAAAGAGATGGGATAAAATAAATTTGATATCTGGTATATTCAGTTACCTTAGAATTATTTCTGCTACTTGTCAAAGATAAATACAAGGATGCCTGCCTGGGAGGCTCAGTCAGTTAAGCAGCTGCCTTCAGCTGGGGGTGGAACTGGGAGTCCTGGGATCCAGCCCTACATTAGGCTCCTGCTCAATGGGGGGACCGCTTGTCTCTCTCCCTCTGGCTTTCCTGCATTCTCTCTCTCCAATAAAGGAATAAAATCTTAAAAAAACAAAAAACAAACAAAAAAAAAACTTGACCTGTGCTCGGATCGTTGTAAAATCCGGAGAAACTGGGGAAGATACAGAAAAAAAGCAATAGAAAAGGGACGAAAAGAATAGGATTAAGGTAGTATGAACATATTTTCCAACTCAACTGTTGGGGCATATTGATCTGGCATATGGCCTATTAGAAAAGTATCTGAAACTTGCACTGTACTGGAAACCTCCAGAGCTTTGCTGAAGCAGTCAGATCCCAGGAGGAATGGCCATTATTCAACATATATGCATAGTTATAGAAAGGTTTTAACTTTTTTGGGTCACTGATGCTTTGATGATCAGTTGAAAGCATTTGACCTGCTTCCCAGTAATTTGTAAGCACATACAGTTTCGGAACGTGGAACCCTCCTGTTATCTATGTATCTTTCCAGAATTTATCAAAAGTATTTTACTGCTGCCACTGCTGTAAAGAATTCTCACAGACCCGAGGAAGCACTGAGCTGCCAGGTCAGATGTGGAGACTGGCAAACCAACCAGCTTAAGTTCTTAACACTCTGACACCATTCCAGGATGATTTAAGCCAGTGGGTTTTGTTTTTAACTACCGTGAGTAGCAGACCCTTTTGATGAGCTTCTGAAGATATGGGTCATCTATCCTAAGATACACACACACAGTTTCATGGGGTTGGTGAACTTCCTAAAGTCCATACTCAGATCTAAGGTTATGCTTAAGTGAAGACTTCCCTGGACTCGGGAATGCCCTTGAAGACCTTTTAGAATGCCCCTCTCTTCCATCCAGGGAACTACAGCGGCCTAGATGGAAGGAGGTTTACCAGACCCGGAGACACCCGACCCCCACGCCCTCTCGACGGGCCTCTCGGAGTTTACCCCGCCCCCACGCCCCTGCCGCGCAGGTGCGAAAACCTAAGGGGCCAGCCCGGCGCGACGGCTCCAGAAACTGGGGGAACGGGGGTGGGATGGGGGGAGGAGGATGATGGGACCCCGGGAGGGGAGGAGCGGGGGTGGGGGCCTTCCCGAGGTTGCCTGGCGACCGAGCTCTCCGCCCAGACCGTGCCATTTCCTCAGCGGGGGGTGCAGCGGGCCAGAACGTAGCTGACGGGCCTCCCAGAGCAGCCTCCTTCCGGCTTCTCCCCCTCTGCCGGGCGGTGGCCGGGGCCCGTGACGTCACAGGAGGCGGGGCCAGCGCCGCTGCCGGGTGCTGGAGGCGCCATTGGAGCCGGCTAGGCTTGCGAGCTCCGCTGAGGAGCCGGAGGTTGGGCCGCAGTTACCTCCGCGTCCGCTCCTGGTTCCTGGCCCGTCAGCGGCATGGCGTGCGGGGCGACGTTGAAGCGGCCCATGGAGTTCGAGGCGGCGCTGCTGAGCCCTGGTTCCCCGAAGCGGCGGCGCTGCGCCCCTCTGCCTGGCCCCACTCCGGGCCTCAGGCCCCCGGACGCTGAGCCGCCGCCGCTTCTCCAGACGCAGACCCCACCGCCGACTCTGCAGCAGCCTGCCCCGCCCGGCAGCGAGCGGCGCCTTCCAACACCGGGTAACCTTTGCTGCGGGCTGGCAGGAAGCCAGGCCCAGGCATTTTGGGGGATGGGGGTGGGGCGGCTATGGGCGCTAGGCTGATTCACCCACAGACCCCTTCTTTGCCCTGAGAAACGGGAACTGGGGTGCCGCTGGGCCGTGTCGCTTCCGGGGATGGGAGACATCCGGGAGGGATGGTGGAGCTCCAGTGTCCGTTTTCGATTTTCCTGGAGCTGGAGAGACCGGAGGGGTGGGCAGCAAGAGGAAGATGGGAAGATCCCTGGCCGCTCGGGGCCCTTCCCGTGCGTGAAGCCCCTCCTGCCTCCGCTGCCCGGGGCCTGCACAGAGCAGCCCAGCAGATCCAGTGGGCCATGGAAAATGGGATTCTACTCACGAACCCGGCCTTGAGGGTGGGGGTTGGGGGCGGGTTCTTGGGAAGGGACCTGAGTGCGTGCTGTTTACTGTACTGTAGCTTGGAGGGGGACCTGCTTTTCAGAAGTCTTTAAGGACCAGAGGCCGTCGCAGAAGTCATAGAATCCGATTTTAACCTATTTCTAAGGGACTGGCCATGTTCTTTTATTGATACTGATTCTTAATATGGCTATTGTCTTGTACCATGTATGGCTCGATATCGGTAGCTCGTTAGCAAGAATTTATTTGAGAATCCTTAAATATACAGAGGTTCCGGAAGCAGGACTTCAACTATCCGTAACAGACTCTTTCAGTAAGGATTACATGTTGGTCAAGGAAAGGGGAGAGCTAGTGTGACTGTAAAGTTAGGACAAACCACCCACCCCCAACCATTGTGCAGGAATTGAGGGGAAAGTGCATCAGAATTAGTATGTAGCGGTTTTAAAGGGCTCCTGGAGATGGGGGAGGATCCTCAAAGCTGGACTTGGGCAAGTTATTTCTTTGTGTGCGTTTTCCTTTTCCTCAAGCGTAAGTGAAACCTTAGGACTGCCTTAAAATGATTCTTTCCTCATCCCTTTTCAGTTACCAGTGTCTTTGGGCTTTAATTCTTCTTTCCTCCGCATATCCATAATGCAGATTTCAGGCCCTCATACTCTCACACCGAAAAACCTGCAGTTGCCAGCCAAGCCCTCACGGACACTCTCACGTTCACCTCTCTTCATTCTTTTATTAAAAGGAGCTGATAGATCCTTTTAATATCAGTTTTTAATATCAGCTGTAACCATATGTCTTACTTAGCCTTTAAACATTTTTTCCCCCAAACAATGCTTTTGCTGCTCTTTCTCCAGACCCACGCGGGTGTGCCTGTTATCCTTGCTTTCCATCATGATGTTTTCCCCTTGCATTTGCTAATCCAAAAACAATAATTTTTGCAAATCTCCCATCCATTATGTGACTAACCCTACCCCATAAGGAACTCTGTTCTACTTTAGATACCCTGACCACTTCATGTTGCAAAGCCTTATGTACTGAATGAGATAATGTTTGCAAAAATTTTTTGTGAAGAGCCCTTCAAAAGCAGGGGACATCGCCGCCTGAATGACCCAGTCAGTTAAGTGTCAGGGTCTTGATCCCAGGGTCCTGAGTTCAAGTCCCATGTTGAGCTCCATACTGGGCATGGAGCCTACTTAGAAAAGAAAAGCAGGGATAAAATACCCACTTGAAGTAATATTTTTTCTTTTGCTGTTCTACAGATAGCAAGGATAGTCATATAATCTTTCTGGATCTCTCTTAATGCAAAATAGAATTAATACTTGACTTAACCATCTTGATGGATTTTATGGATGTTTTATTTCTTCCAGTAGTACCCTGTAGACTAATTCTGTTGTAGTTCACGTTACAGCAAATGTTTAATAAATGAATGTTAAATGTATTTGGAAGCCTCAGTATTGCGGAGTACAATAATGGGAGTCACTATTTTTTTATTTTAAATTTTAATTTTCACATAGATCATGCAAACTACCTTCTTGGTCGTTTATATTAAAATATTTCATTTAAAATACTTGTAAAGACTGATCAGTTAACCTCCTTAATGCTTATTGGAATATGGTTCTGTCAAGAAATAAACATAAAGTATGAATGATTGATTATAAGATGCTTTGGCTTAAGTGAAAGATGTCTTCTGGATTAAAAAGGAAGAATGGGAGAGGAAATTTTAGTTGCTTTACAAATAGAAAGAATAAAGCTAATTAATAGAAAAGTGAATTTAAAAATCGGTGACTTCATTTTATAACAGTTGTTATCTCAAAGATTATAAAGGTTTCTCAGAACTGGTCAAGAAACTATGTTTTTACTTTAAAAAAAATACGTATCATAGCAGTTTTGGGGGGAAAGGCATACAAAATTAAGCCTTTTATTTATATATTTTTTAAAAAGATTTTTAAATTTAATTGACACAGAGAGATCACAAGTATGCAGAGGCAGGCACGGGGTGGGGGGGAAGCAGGCTCCCCACCGAGCAGAGAGCCAGTCGGGCTCAATCCCAGGACCCTGAGATCGTGATCTGAGCCGAAGGCAGAGGCTTAACCCACTGAGCCACCCAGGTGCCCCAAAATTAAGCCTTTTATTGCTTAAATGAGTTAAGTTGATACCAGGCATAGGGGAGGGTGTCTCTGACTGAGAGAGATGTTTGTAAACATGTGTGAGTCCAGGTGCAAAGCAATTAATTGATCATGACTTGAGGCTTAAGGATTAACATCCATATTGAGGTAGCATTTTAGCTAGGTCTTGAATGACGGTGAAGGAATAAAGATAGCCACATTTCAAGTGAAGGAAAACTGTTGGAGCAAAGCCCTGAAAATGCACAAATTAAGGAAAGGATAATGTAATGTAACTGGGCTATAATGAGAGATGGAACTGAAAACAATTTGGGCCAAGTCTTGAAAGGCATGGGATGCCACGTTGAAGAGTTTAAAATTTTTTTTAAGATTATTTATTTATTTATTTGACAGACAGGGATCACAAGTAGGCAGAGAGAGATGAAAGCAGGTTCCCTGCTGAGCAGAGAGCCCGATGTGGGGCTCCATCCCAGAGCCCTGGGATCATGACCTGAGCCAAAGGCAGAGGCTTTAACCCACTGAGCCACCCAGGTGCCTGGAAGAGTTTAAAAATTTTTCTAAAGTTTTATTTATTTATTTGAGAGAGCACAAGCCGAGGAGAGAGGAGAGGAAGAAGCTGAATCCCTGCTGAGCATGGAGCCCAATGCGGGGACTCAGTTCCAGGACCCTGGGATCGGGACCTGAGCAGAAGGCAGACGCTTAACTGACTGAGCCACTGAGGCATCCAGCTGCGCCCACCCCCCACCCCTGCCAAAGAGTTTGAATTTTGGAAGAAAAGAAAAAGTTTGAATTTTGGTCTGTAACAGCTAGGAACCATTGTAGAATTTGGAGGACAGTCTTAGTCTGATATAACCCAGAAGCACAATGTCAAATAATACAAACAATAATGAGATGCAGAGATTAAATTTATTATCCACTGTTAAAAAGAAATGTACATTTTTGGTTTTGGGGGGTTTTTTGTTTTGTTTTTTAAGTGGCCTACTTCCTTATTTTTCTACTGTGCATGCCATATTTAGATTCTTGGACTTGCTTGTCCTTTAACCAGCTTAAAAGTTGTATCTTTCCATTTGTTCACTTCGCCATACAGGAGGCAGTTAGAGGTTTATCAAAGATCTTCTGTTCTCATGAGTATTGTCCTCATACTTGTCCTTTCTTGTTTAAAATCTTTACAGTTCCGTACATCTTTGTATTGAATCCAGCAAGTATGTGCTTGGAGAATAATACATTTTATTTCATTTTATTTTTTTAAGATTTTATTTATTTGACAGACAAAGATCACAAGTAGGCAGAGAGACAGGCAGAGAGAGAGATCACAAGTAGGCAGAGAGGGAGAGGAGGAAGCAGGCTCCCCGCTGAGCAGAGAGCCCGATGTGGGGCTCCATCCCAGGACCCTGAGATCATGACCCGAGCCGAAGGCAGAGGATTAACCCACTGAGCCACTCAGGTGCCCCGAATAATACATTTTAAAGATGAACTGAAGACTTCATAAGTTCAGGGATTTTAAAATGTGAACTTCATAGCATTTTTAAGGGAAAGCTTTGCTAATCCCACATTGTTTGTGTATTTGGGCTGAGGGTTAGGAAATTTAGTTATGTGTGGAGATACTGTGAGTTTGTGTCATTTCCTAGGCTCTCCTGTCACTTGTTTTCAAAGCTTCATTGGGTAGGCAGTTAACATTTATATTGAAGAAGTAGGCTAAAGATCCTGAATGAATTTCAAAGGTCATAGTCACACAGCTAGGAAAAAGCAAAGTGGCATTATTAACACTCAACCCCATAAAAAAATACAATTACAGCAAAGTATACATTAGAATAATGTGAGTGGGGTGATGATATGGTGTTCTGGGTTTTATTTTTGATAAGGAGGCTTTATCATCTGGAAAGTGGATGCATATTCTCCCACAAAAATGAAAAACTTGAAAACCACATCCTTTCAGACAGTGTTGGCTCTAGGAATGTACTTCAAAGTGAATTTGTGTGTCCTGGACTCCCTTCAATAGCGTTAGCAAATTTGGTTTACAATTACTTTGACTCAGAATAGTAATCTGAGTCCAATCAAGTATTGCCTCTTGGTAGGATCAGAAAGTTCTTTTCTAAGCCCTGATCATCGGGTCCAAGCAATAAATCTCAGGTTTTCCCTTGGTCCATGTCTAGGAGACGACCATATTGTGGTTTTCTACTGTCCTCTCGCCCAAAGATCTTGAGTCCCAAATGGGACACGAGCTTCATTTTTAGAAGGTCTTGAGTGGTAAGAATCACCTCAATACACTAATTTGCAAAATTGTGCAGCTTAACACAAATCAAAAATAGCTCTTGATTAGGTGAAGGATGGCTTTTTTGTTTTGCTATAAATTGTACTCACTAATCCTAAAACAGACTGCAGATCTGGTCTTCATTGTCACAGGAAAACAAGCAAAGGGAACTGTCTGAAGGGCTTATGGTAGAACAGCTGTTCTTCCATGTATTGTTGAAATAGCAATAAGAGGGAACACTTTGGAGTTATAGGAGGAGTGCTTTATTCAGTATAAACATTTTTCTTGCTAATACTAATAATATGGGGGAAGGGACAGGAAGTTTGAAGAAATGGCACAATAAAATGAATGCTCAAATGTGTTTCTTTTTTTATTAGAACAAATTTTTCAGAACATAAAACAAGAATATAGTCGTTATCAGAGGTGGAGACATTTAGAAGTAGTTCTTAATCAGAGTGAAGCTTGTACTTCGGAAAGTCAGACTCATTCCTCAGCACTCACGGCACCTAGTTCTCCAGGTAAGCAAACATTAGGGTGGACAGACTGCCCATTTAAAGTTTGTAAATGGTACACTTGTTGTGATGAACCTTGGCTGTTATATGTAAGTGATTAATCACTAAATTCTACACCTGAAACTAATATTAAAGTGTATGTTAACTAACTGGGATTTAGATAAAAAATTGAAAAAGTAAAAAGGAGTTTGTAAATGGTTCTTAAAATGATAGTTTCCTAATCCAGAATTGATTTCATCTAAAATGATAAAACTGGTAAAATGTATGCATTGTTTTACTACTTAGACTTTTTTTTTTTTTTTAAGATTTTTTGTTTGTTTGACAGAGAGAGCACAAGTAGGCAGAGAGAGAGTGGGAAGCAGGCTTCCTGTTGAGCAGAGAACCCGATGCAGGGCTTGATCCCAGGACCCTGGGATCATGACCTGAGCGGAAGGCAGAGGCTTAACCCACTGCGCCACCCAGGCACCTCGGGGGAAAAAAAACCTTAGATTGATTTGATTTGGTTTCCATCCACCCAGTGCAGAAGTACCCTCCATAACTGCAATGTCTAATATCTTAGCCATTAGATTAGCTACATGTGGCTATTAAAGTTAATTAAAATTTAATGAAAATTTTAACATTTTGTTTCTCGGATGCAGTAGCTACATTTCAAGTGCTTAGTAGTCACATGTAGTTTTTGTATTAACATAACTATAGGACATTTCTATCATTGCACACATTTGTGTGATCAGAGCTCTATAACATTGACAGGTGGTCAGAGGGGATGTGCTCAAAAATAGAATCTCAGGGTTGGAGAGAATCTTCATGGTCACATAGTTTAACCACCAGTCTTGCTTGCGATATCCCTGCAAATAGTCAAGAGGCCAGTGTGCAAACATCTCCATTGGTGGTGAACTCTGTCCTTTAACAGTAAAGTAGTTTATTTCCTTACAAACTATTCTACTTTTTAATAGTTCTGAGAGTTAAAAATTACCTTGATTAAAATTTGTCTCCTTACAGAACACAGATTGTGTTGGCAAGGAGCTAAGGAGAAGGGAATGGGGGAAACTGCTTAATAGTAAGGGTGTTAATTTGAAGTGGTGGAAATATTTTGAAATTAGATAAATGTGATTGTACAGCATTGTGGATATACTAAATGACACTGAGTTGTTCACTTTAAAATGATTCGTTTTATGTGAATTTCACCTCAAATGATTTTTTTAAGGTTTTATTTATTTACTTGAGAGAGTGAGTGAGAAAAAGCATAAGCTGGTCTTTCCTTAATATTCTTTTGATATTTTAGTATTAGAATTTTGAAGAATATGTTATGGATGCAGAGAAACAATACAGTGATTACTAGGTAGAACTTTTGGTTAGGCTTCATTTGTAAAGAAGAAATCTAGGTTTAAGTTAAGAATGACTTGTTTTAGAGTGCTAAATGGTTTACAGATTAATCGGGCTGAAGAAACGAGTCTAGGCTGAGCTTTGAGGAGCGACTGGGCTACCAAAGGAGCTGCTGCTGTTTTTCTCATGATCAGGAAGCAGATTTCCATGTTTTCTGGCATTCCAGTGAATATTCCAGGGAATATCTGACTATTATCTTACAAACATTTCACTCTTCTCTTCCTAGATTTGAAAGGGATCAAGGATGAGATATATAGGGGCACCTTGGTGGCTTAGTCATTCAGCATCTGCCTTTAGCTCTGGTCATGGTCCCAGGGTCCTGGGATCAAGCCCCACATTGGGCTCCCTGCTCGGCGTGAGGCCTGCTTCTCTCTCTCCCACTCCCCCTGTTTATATCTCCTCTCTCTATGTCAAATAAATAAAATCTTAAAAAAAAAAAAAAAAGGATGAGATATGTAGGGCCTAATTGTCTCCTTCATTCATATTTCAGTGACATGGCTAACAGTTTGTTATATAGGACGACTTACTTGGTCTTCTAAGCATCGGACTTCTAACCATTTTTCAGAATCACCTGTGGAAGTTAAAAGATGGCCAGGCCCTAACCTAGAATTAAATCAGAATGTGTGTCATGTTTTGTGACTTCTACGGATAATTCTGATGTACCTCAGTTAAACATAGGTCTAGATAATCACCAAGGATTTGGGTAGCTCTGAATTACTTTCTCTAATCCAGACTAGAGGCTTTATATCAACTTACTTTTTATTCTTGTTCTTTACCAAATGAGCATTGAGTGTGGGCTCACATTGTTATGGCATCAGAACTGTTTTTCTATATGTGGATCAGCTAGCACACCTGGATGCACATTGTTCCTCCTACTTCTCAATTTACCTTTGGCCTGACTTTGTAAAACTAATGGCAAAAGCCCAGCAATTTTTTGAAATCCTCCATGTACAGTTGTGAAGAATACCATTTTTCTGAACAGTTTTTGTATCCTAGGACTGTTTACATAAAGTTATTAATTCTGAACCTTACAACTATAATGTATTATTTAAATTGGGTTTGTTTTGGGGTTCCTGGCTGGCTCATTAGGTAGAAACATGTAACTTTTAATCTTGGGGCTGTGAGTTTGAGTCTCACGTTGGGTGTAGAGATAATTTAAAATCTTTTAACAAAAACAAAACTAGATTTGTCTTTTGGCCAGGTTCCTCCTGGATGAAGAAGGACCAGCCCACCTTTACCCTCCGACAAGTTGGAATAATATGTGAGCGTCTCTTAAAAGACTATGAAGATAAAATTCGGGAGGAGTATGAGCAAATCCTCAATACCAAACTAGCAGGTAGGCCGAGGCAGTGGCTGTACCATTTACCATTTACCATAAGGTTCGGTAAATAATAAGGTTCAGTCAGATGCTAACTTAGAAAAAGAGCAAGACTTCATGCAGGAAAAGTTTAATGAGTTGTGAATAGTTAAGTTACTCTGGTGATTTATATATGGAAGGGCTTTTCATTTACATTTCTGAAACAAGATAAACCAAGCTTTTCTTTTGACATTTTTCCATATGAATAAAGGCAGCAAGTAGTTTATTTGGGCTAACCTCCCAACCCATGGTTGGGAGTGGATTATAGTCAACATGATCAGACTTCCTGGTGGCAGTCACTTTGTAGATGCAGGAAATCTGGCATTCTGTTATTTGGAGGTACATTAGTATGGAAAGCACAGTTCAGGTTTGAATAAAGGGAGTTGACAGTAATGTCAACAAGTAGAGCCTTTTGTGAAAGGAAGAGATCTGAATCAGAAATAGAAAGTAGTTCCCATTTAGTGAAAGGGGACCATGTTGGGATCAGAGAGGTTTTAGACAACAACTTCTTCCTGTAATAGTATTATTTCCTAATCTGGTGACCCACACCACATGGCTCCTCAGAATGTTGAAAAGTCTGCTTTATATTGAGAACTCTTTGTTTAACAACAGTTAAATGCCTTTCTTTATATTTGAACTTCTTTGATCCTTTAGTATACTAATGATGTGTATTAAAACTAGAAGCTCCAGTATATCATTTCCCCTCTCCTGATTCCATCCCCAGAATTGTTCAGTTGGCCCTAAGTCACATCTCTGTTCATGGATGTCAGACTACCTTCTTTTTTACTGAGTTTCCCTTTGGAAGGTAATTCTGTGGGACTATTTACAATTAGGTAGTATGAAGTTTTCTCTTCTTTCTAGCTATCCCACTTCTTTCATTCAACGTGTTGAGATTTATAGCAGGATAGAATGCAGAAAAGAGCTTCAAGCTTCATGTCTTACAGAATTCCTAAAATTTGTTGACTTGTAGTATTGAGCCAGTCTGTCTGTCTTGAGAATCCTTTAGGGGATGGAGTTACAGCAGAGGCAAGATTAGGAAAATGTAATATTATAGATGATCAGTGACCAAATCTAGGAGCTAGGGATTTGCCTCTAGGATCTAAAAGGAAGTAACAGATCTCAGAGCAGCTGTAACAAGGAGGGTCTGAGAGCAGATAATTTAAACTGGGGGGCTAGATGTGATCCTGACACTTGATTCTTGAAAAACTGAGGGAGAGTTCTAGGGATGGTATATACTGTCTTTACCCCTTACAGAACAATATGAATCTTTTGTGAAATTCACACATGATCAGATTATGCGACGATATGGGACAAGGCCAACAAGCTGTAAGTATTGCTAAGTTTTTTTTTAATTTTCCAGCTTCCAAGAGCAAGGTGTTGACACTGAATACCTTGTCTCCTGAGAGCAAAAAACCCCTGTGAAGTAAAATAATAGCTAACATTTTTTTAAAAAGCATGCCCAGCATTGTGCTAATAAGCCCATTAAATCCTCATGAAGTTTATTTAATCTACAGTAACCCTATAAGGGAGGAACTGTTGTTAGTCCCATTTTATAGGTAAGGATGGCACTTAAAGAAGTTATATAATTTGTCCAAGCTCATAAAGCTAGGAGTTCAGTCGGGACTGAAACCTAGGTAGTCTGACTGCAATACCAATTTGTTTGTTACCTGGAAGGTAGTTTCAATTATTAATTTATGAAAGCTGCTTTCTTAGGCTAGCTTATCAAGTGTGTGATCAGAATTTCTTAATTCTGGACATCTTAGAACTACTACTCAAAACATAAAGTAATAAATAGCTATATATCTAAACTGAAACTGAAAACTTAAGTGTTGACTAACATTCTCTGTGTTGTTTATCACGTTTCCCATTGGTTAATATTTTTAAAAAGCACAACACCATATTTTTAGTATTCTTAAACTCTTTTTTTCCCCCCCTAATTTATAGATGTGTCCTGAAGCTTTCTTGCATATCTGGTACCAGGTTTGACCTCAAGAGATGGCTGCTGTACACTTTTTGCAACTGGTTTGATATCACATTTCAGCTCCAACTTTGCATCCTGAGAACACTTAAACGTTTCTGCAGGTCCATTTTATACAACTTGAAAGACCTTAAAACTTTCTGGTTGCCACAAGCATATCTTTCTTTTCTGCTCATCCAATAAACAGCTGTGCCCTACTGTGATAGATTTTCCAAACAAAAGTACCTGGAGCAGCAGTTTAGCAAAATATGCCCTCGGTGGCACTCAACAAATGGAGTTTCCCCAAGCACAGTTCTGTAAGAAGTGTGTGTGAGAGTGTGTGTATATGTGTGTGTGTGTATTTTAAGTTATTATTTGTATTGTGCAAATTTTTTTGATCTTGGGGATTCTGGCTGTGAATTTGATGCACGACAATTATGGTTAAAAACATTTGCTTGGTCTACAGAAGATCATTAATGTTTTGTGACCATATAAGTTGTAACGGTGGATTGTTTTATGTTGTAGGTATTATTGTTAAATACAGGGACTGTTTCCAGGCACAGAATATGAATCATAAGTTAGGATGGACATTAGATATGATTATGATGATATAGCAAAGGTCTGTGGTCCTAGGTCTACAAATGCGTGGTGAGGAATTAGGACAAACTGGAGACGGGCCGTTTGACACATGGACTCTGCCTAGCCGTGTTGAAAAATACTTTGACTCCAAGCCTTAAAATACCCACGTGGAGTCTGTGCTCACCTCATTCACACAGAGAGCTCCCAGGACACTGAACCTCTAGAAAGTAAAGGTCTCCCTGGAGCAGGAGCATCAGGGTTTGCTCGGGAGCACAACACAGGTGAGCGTGGGGCTGGGCCAGCCCCTGGTGGCACTGCTACTTGGAAGGAGCCACTTCGCCTTTTATCGGTTATTAAAAACAGAATTTGGATCCTTTGGTCAGGCTCCCCCAAATTCTTTTTAAGAAGTGACCATGTTCAACTGCTTGAGCTTTGTTTTGGCAACCCCCTACCCAAAGTTGCTTACAGACTGTTCTTCGCCTTGTTTCTAAGGCTGTGGAACAGAAAGTAGCCTCTGTTTTGAGGAGGTGGAAGTTAAGTATACATTTATTTTTTACTGTGACTTGTTCAGGACCACATTTTACAAAATGCCTTGTTTCCTTTATTATTGTTTCTGGAAAGGAAAGTTCTATTAAAATTGTTTTAGTTTGAATATAGAATAGTTTTATTAATTAGGGTTTATTTTGAAAATTCTGAGTTTAATTCAAGTGTATGCCAGTACCTTCCAAAGTAAGGTAATATTCAGAGACAGTTGTTCTGATCAGATGGCTTAGAGAAATTCTGGAATATTCATATTCGAAGATTCCTTATTAATGAATGTCTTTGACTTAAATCTAACCAAAAACTACAACATTATTCTTTGTACATTTTCATTATATAGTGTTAACAAGCTTAGTTGCAAACAAATAAAATACTTAAGCTATTTGTTTACCTTGCCTTCTTAATACTGTGATAATGTTTATTCAAATAATATATGTGAGGCTGCTATAACCATTTCCCTGGTAAAACATTACATTTAAGATTTATAGACTTTTTAAGAAGCCCATCAGTGATCTTTAAATAATTAAAGAATTATATTACTTCATATTTGAAGAGTAGTTTGTTTCATCAGTTCCTTCTCCAGGGTAGTCACTTGTTCATGTAAGAGGATCTAGCCATGGATGTCATGGGAGTGGCCTTACAATGGGATAGTCACACCAAAACAAGGGAAGGACAGCTGTGAGGGCTATCAGAAGTCCAGAAGGATGGATCAGGAATGGGGACCACTGCTGCACTGATGTCTTGTTACAGAATCAGTGTGATGTGAGGCAGATGTCAGCCCCATTCCTACTAAATGGCTTCTGGCTGGGAGGTAGAGTAGGTTTCTAAAGGGAAATGGATAGACACTCTGTTACTGTACCTGGTGTTGTTAGGATCTTACAGTATAGTTGCCCTTTGGGGCCATAGGGTAAATAAGAGCACACACACACCACCCTGGCTAGGTTTTGGAATCTTCCTCAAAAGGGACTAGCCATGTTTATTTAGTGTTTTATCTGGAGAAGAGACAGTTCCTAGGACAGAAAATGAGGACCTATAATGTAGGCCTTAGACTAACAAAAGGAGTTTTCCCTTGATTTCTAGAGCTTGAACTTAGGGGCATTCCCAGGTTGGGAATTGTCTTTATTCCATGGAGGTAGGTCAAAACCCAGAGAAGAAGTCAACCTACAGAAACCCATAAGGATAGGCCAGGACCTGTGGTCTTAGAACAGCTATATCTACCATCTTAGTTTTAATTTTTTGTTTTAATATTTGTTATCTTCTTTTGGTAAAATCTTAAGGGGAGTGAAAGGAGTAGGTATTCATGCTTAGGTCAGAGGAGTATAGGGGAGATCAAAGTTCCTGAGGCAGATAATTATTAAGAGCTCTGCAAGAAGAACATCAAGGAATATAAGAATTTGGGCCAGCCTCTCACACATGGTCAATCTTCTCTGCCTACCAGGGAGGATGGGTTGGCTGTGTAGTAGTTAAAGGAATGGCCTTTGGATGTGTGTAGCTCCAGAGTTTAGTTTGCTACGTGAGCCTTGGCAAGCTACTGAAATTTGTGAGCCATAATTTTCTTGTCTGTAAAATGAGGGTTAATTGTATGTACATCACTGGGTTTTGTTTTCAAATGCAAGATTAAGTTAAATAGCCCACATAAAGAAAGTAGCACAGCCTGAGACATAAAGTACACATTTGACACTGTTCTATAACAGGTTTCTTTACAGTGGTCTTCATTAGATCTGAAGACCAAACCGTTCCTTTCTGCAGCAGCAGCCCTCAACTTTCCAGTATGAACACCCCTTTGTTAACATTAAAATCTCACGTTCTCTAATTAGAATTTGTACTTTTAAGTGTTCGACTAAGAAAATAATAAAGGATGAATAACCAATGAATTCAGTAATGCCTTTCAGTGAACCTGTATTTTGTTACTTATTATAGCAGGGGTCAGCAAACTAAGGCCTGGTTTTGTAAATAAAGTTTTATTGAAACACTGCCACAGCTATTTGTTTGTGTCTGTGGCTGCTTCACAGTGGGCAACTCCAGAAACAGTATGCGCCACCGAGTTGAAAATACTCTGGCCCTTCCCACAAAAGTTTGTGTACCCTGGCCCTGTAGCATTGATACACATACAAAAAACTCACAAACAGGCAAACTCAGTACATCATGAATTGGTGGACAAGAATGTTAATTTGTCATTTCTAGGGGAGTTACAACTTGGGTGACGCATGATTAAAAAAAAATGCTTACAAATGAAAACCAATTGATTGTCAAAATGAATATTTTACAGAAGAAGCCAATGAAGTTTTCAGAGCAATGATTCTCAAGGATAGGGACAGGGAACATGCTATTGGGAGGTGGGTAGTTAGAATGCCTTTTATTTTTGGTATATTTAATTTTGAAATTCTAAATACAAAAGTGGGTGTAAGGATTTTATGTTTATCAGAAGATCGTTAAGTATTGTTCTTAAGGAACAGTGATTTGACTGCTTCCTGGGTGACTGTTTTCCTTATAAATGGCTTTAGAGAGTGCTATAGTCCACAGCTACAGTTTAATTTGAATAATGTTGATACTTTCAGGAAGAAAGAAGCAAGTTTAGGGAAAAATCTAGCTACTCAACCCCAAATGATACTGTAAGATAATTAACACTTCATTGTGAAGATTACCTAAATTTGTTTAATATTTAAGCACCTGAAGTCTTCATGGGTCTCTTATTTTTACTGATTGTTGCTTATAGTCTCTTGTCTCTTTATGTGCCAGGGTATCTGTGAGCTAGATACTACATTTGAACAATTAGTTGTAGGAATAAACAGGACAGGGATGAGGCATCTACCTCTAGAAGGATTTCTGGTTGCCTGTGCTGGGGATTTACTAACCCTTAATTCAGATTGAAGGCTGGAGTTTCCCTAGATCTTCCAGATGGCACACAACCAGGTCTCAAGTCTGTGAAGACTGGCTTAATTGTATTTCACCCTTATCTTAAAAGTGTAGTACTTAAAAATCCTAGCTTAAGGAGCCTAAGATGGGGGTTCCCACCTTTAGCTGGCCTTAGGTTTTGATTTTTGTCCTCTTCAGTCCATGAAGCTTCTGAAACCTGCGCTGTAGGCATCCAGGGGCTTCCAGATTGGTAAATGCCTTAACAGCACAGCTTTGAGTTCTAGGCTGTCTGGGTTCTCAGATTTTATCTCAGTAATTCATCACCCAGTTAGCCTTTTTATTAAGAAAATAATTTTTATATTTCAACTACTTTTTAGTTGACTTTAGCAACAGGGTGATCCATCTTCCTCATGCTCAGTATTTAAGAGGTGCACGTTCTGGTGTTTTTGGTCTCATCAGCTTCAGTGAAGGTGCTTCACCTGGTGTGGTACCCAACATGCCTTCATGTTAGTAGGAGATAAGTAGAGAAAGACATATTTATTTTGGATTTGAAAGTTTTTCCAATTATTTGTCAAGCTTTTTACTGGTGTCTTTTGAGTTCTTTATTTGTGGAGGGCAGATATTTGAGTTTATAAAGCCTGGCAGGTTTTTTAAAAACATTTTAGAGTGAGTAGGGGGAGTGGCAGGGGGTGAGAAGCTCTTGCCGACTCCCCGCTGAGCTGGAGCTTGACACAAGGCTAGATCACGACCTGAGCTGAAATCAAGAGTCAGAGACTTAACCAACTGAGCCACCCAGGCGCCCCTAGCCTGACAAGTTTCATAAGTAGCCCTAGTCCGCCTTACATCCCCAATACCTACCTGACTTGGAATTTACATACATAAATATACTTAGGCATTTGGATCTTGAGCCCTGAAAAGGAGGCTCAGTCTAGCAAGGAACATAAGCAGGTCAGATAAAAGTTGCTGAGTGTTGTGTGAATGGTACAGATAATGGCCTAAGGAAAAGAAGAGATGGTTCTTAGTAGCAGTGACCAGGAAGTTTTCATTTGGGGAGGCAGAGTTGGAGCAAGGTTTCAAAGAATAAATAAGACTTCGGCAACAGTAGGAATTTTGGGGCACCAGGGTGGCTCAGTTGCTTTAAGTGTCTGCCTTTGGCTCAGGTCCTCATTCCAGCCAGGGTCCTCGACTGAGCTCCCTGACCTGAGCTCTCTTTCTTCCAAATAATATCTTCCCAAAAAAAATCGACAAAGAATTGGAGCTTGAAATGACCAAAGGCTGGGTGGTAGAAAATCATGATGGTGTGTAGTGAGGACATTCTTGTTTTAGCCAGAATATGAAATCTTGTAGATCCTGGGAAGAGCTTGAAGCTAGGTGGTAGGGGCTAGATAATGAAGGTTTTGACTACTAGGCATGTAGCTATTAATCTGTGGAAATATGGGGATTTGGGGGTAAACTAATTCAGGGTAAGTACCAGACAGAAGGGCTAATACCAAGCTAGACAACAGGTTGACCAGTTAAGGAGACTCCTTTTGGTCCCATCAGAGATAACAAAGGCCTGTACATTGCTTAGGAAGGATGGTTAAACATGGCTCTGGCTTTGCCTGGCTAAGAAGATCCTTGAAGGCTCTCTCTGGGTTCATCTTCCCTCTCTATATAGACACACTTCTGAAAGACCCTTTTTCTTTTGGTTTGGCTTGTCTTTGCCCTTCACTTAACTAAGCTAGCCCAGTTCCACAGCTGCTGCTGCTCTGAGTTTTGTTTGCATAGATTCTCTTAAGTCTACCTAATCTTAAAAGTTAGTTCTTGTATGAATTATTGAGAAATTGTCCTCAAACTGTCCTCACCACCACCTCAGTCTGTCATTTTTAGTGATGCTCCTGTTGTTTCTTGGCCTGAAATTAAAGCCCTTTGTTGTCTGCTCAAGTGGCAGTTGTCTTTCTGATCCTTTGCCCCTTCCCTGCTCTCTAACAGGCAGAGGTACCTGTCCATTTGATACATACATTTTTTTAAAGACTTATTTATTTGAGAAAGACAGCAAGCGTGAGCAGAGGGAAAAGCAGGCGAGAACCAGATTCCTCGATGAGCAGGGAGCCCGATTCGGGACTGGATCCCAGTATCTCAGGATCACGACCTGAACCGAAGGCAGCCAAATGACTGAGCCACCCAGGCACCTCTCGTTTGATACATATTATTAATTGAGCACCTACTATTTGCCAAGTACTGTTCTGGGCACCAGAATGTATCACTTAGTTGGACAGAAAAGGACCCTGCTCTTATGTTTCCTTTCTTAGGAGGCAAGACAGGTAAACTAGTAAAACAAGTTAAATCCAAGATTTAAAGGTGTTTAAAGAAAATAAAATGGAAGAGTAACTAGATGCCTTAATTGGACTGTGAGAAAGACCTAAGGAGGCATACTCTTACACAGTACTTCATTTTATCTAATGCGTTTATGTGTTACATGACTCTTCATTTATACGAGCAATTAGTAGCACCTTGGCTTTTTTTTCTTTAGATTTTTTTTTTTTTTTTTTTTTGGTCAGAGAGAGAGTGAGTACAGGCAGACAGAGTGGCAGGCAGAGGCAGAGGGAGAAGCAGGCTCCCCGCTGAGCAAGGAGCCCGATGTGGGACTCGATCCCAGGACGCTGGGATCATGACCTGAGCCGAAGGCAGCTGCTTAACCAACTGAGCCACCCAGGCGTCCCCTTTAGATTTTTTTAAATTTTAAAGTAATTTTTACGTTACGTGGGGCTTGAACTCACAATCCTGAGATCATGCTCTGTCCACTGAGCCAGTCAGTTCCCTCTCTATTCTTGCCTGTTAAATGATGAATGACTAAATGAATTATGTGGCTACTCCATCCCTTTTCCAGTCAGTGCACTACCTGAAACTCTCCCTTAACTTCGAGATAAAATAATTTTAAGCCTTCTACAGGTTGTCTCTCTGTAGCTAGGGTTAAGGGAGATGGGGTCCTTACCCTAGAAAAGCTCACAGTCTATGGGCAGAAATGGATAAAACTTGCTTTGGTAAGTGTTCTGTGCATCTGGACAGAGACCAGGGTGTTTCCTGGGGAAGGCTACTCAGCTGCCCTGGCAGTTTCCCCCCAGGTAGTTTAATCACCCTGATCTGTACACAGGAAGGCTGATTCACTAATACAGCTATATTGGTCTATAAAACCAGACTCCAGTGTGTTATTTTTTTTTTTTCATTTCTAAGTAGGTTCTATGCCCAAGGAGGGGTTTGAACTCATGACCCTGAGATTAAGAGTCCTATGCTTTCCTGAACCAGCCAGGCACCCCTCCAGTGCATAAATTTACGATGAGAAATACCCCATTGGCCTTAACTGTGTTTTCTTTATATAATCATACATACCACTTAGAAGCCTAATTAAAGTCAGAATGGGGGGAGCTAATTCTAGGGATGGAATGTTTACCAGCATCAAGTTACCCCTACCGCCATGAACCTGGCACAGGTTCCCACTTGAGTTACCCTGCTTTAGTTCCGGGTTCTGTTGCATCTTAAACTTGGTATCTTCACCCCGGTTGGCATTCTTTCCTAGTTTTAAGTGATCATCATCCCGGCTTCCAGTATCTTCCAAGCAATTCAACATTCAACATGAGGCTCGAACTCATGACCCCCATCAACAATCACATGCTCTACCGACTGAACCCAACAGGTGCCTTGGCCTTGGGCCCCATTACTCTCTCTTTAAGATTACTTAGCTTATTGGCCTTTTTATGGTATGTATCCTATATTTGGGGGCTTGGGTGTGAGGGCGGGTTAAGTTTCCAAGCTGTCTTCCCCAAATGTGCTGGGACCCTCAGGCTACCCAGTTTCCTCAACTCTGTAGCCTTGGTACGATACAGCGCTGCAAAGTCCCCCATGTGTTATTAAACTATATAGATAGACTATAGTTTCAGCCTGTCTGCTGAAGGGTAGTGTTAAAGCTTTACCCTTTACTTATGACTGAGTAAGGTCTGTAAACACGAGGGGACCTTCAGGTCAAGGACAGAAGTCCCGTGAATGGAGACCGTGGGTATTTCTAGAAGGCGGGACACCGTCCACAGCCTTTGCTCACACACAGAGGCTGAGGCTAGTTTCCAAGGTGGTAGGAATGGGGGGCTTAGATTAGGTCATCAGGCCATCCTCAAGGCGCTGAAGCTGGGAGCATGCCTCTGCTTGCTTAGAACAAATAGTGGCAAACGCATCGTCGACTTCCACTCGGTCTCCACGCCTCAGCTTCCCGCATACAAAATGGAAGAACACGACAGCTCGGGCTTGCTTCTGCGCGTAAAGTCCTCTGAGGTCGTAAAATCATACGTCCCCGAACCATCTGCAGAGCAAAGTGAACAGAAGGTAAACTAAGGGCATTTAAGGGAGCAGGGCAACACACCCTTAAGGTCTGGAACCAGTCACTTGTAACGTAAACTGCAAGAATCCAAGAGGGCGCGCGTGCTCACTATAGCAACGGCGCAGACTCAGTTCTGGGCTTGGGAATTCTGGGAGTTGTAGTTTTCCAATATTTGCAGTACTGGAAGACGGGTCACCGACAGCCCCTCACACCATGAGGATACGGGGTTGTCTGCACAGTCCAGTGGAGGGGGCCAGTGTGTAACAGTGAACAGCATCTATAATAGAAGTCTACAAGGCTGGCGGGACTTCAAGAAAGGCATAGTAAATGCCTAAGGAATTTGGGAAGCTTTCACCAGAAAACCCTCCATAAATGTTCTGGACAGATTAGGCATTCGCTTGGGAGACAGTAGGAACGTGGCAGGAAGCGGGTTGGGACATCACAGGGAAAAGAAACTGTTCCTCCAAAGTTTGGAAGAGCAATTCTAGATGGCTGAGAACACGAGGAGGCTGAGTAAGCAATTATATCCGAGGATTTAGAAATAGGAAGAAATCAGATCATGAGGGATCTTGAATGCCAAACCCAATAATTTAACCTTTTCTTGAATACACTGACACCTGATACGCAACCAAAGCAGTATGAATAACTCTGTCCTTTGTGTTCTCCCTTGTTTTGTTCATATTTCTGCTATCACTTGCTACAGCATTCTGTGTCCTAGTCCAAAGGGCTCAACAAGGGCCATGACATATGATAAGAGCTCAGGAAATATTTTGTTCTTTTGGTTTATTTTTTTTTTAGGGAGTTTTTTTTTGAATGATCAGTTTTGAGTTTTAGAAAAGCAACTGGCAGCAGTAAGAAGAGTGGGTAAGAAGGGAGCAAGACTGGATGTAAAAAGCCATTAGAGTACATTGTTTTCCCTACCTTCAGATTTCCCTCTACCCAAGGGTTGAAATCTGGCACATCAAAATAATTTGTAATGTGGGTTTTATTTGGCCAGCACTTGAACAACAACAACAAAAATTAGTCGCCCTGCATTTTAAAAGTGGCAGGCACATTTAAACGATAACAAAAGATTTTTTAAAGATTTTATTTATTTGACACAGAGAGAGAGAGATCGCAAATCACAAGTAGGCAGAGAGGCAGGCAGAGAGAGATGAGGAAGGAGGCTCCCTGCTGAGCAGAGAGCCTGAAGTAGGGCTGGATCCCAGGACCCTGGGATCATGACCCAAGCCGAAGGCAGAGGCTCTAACCCACTGAGCCACCCAGGTGCCCCGATAACAAAAGATTTCTGGCTTCTCTTGAAAAACTTAGGTGATTTGACAATTTGAGGGCCTTGATTTTCTCAACAACTACAGGACGCAGCTGAGTAGCTGCCACTGCCTTCAGACAGGACATACCTCTCCTTTTTGTCACATTCCACACGACTCCTTCCATCAGTCAAACTGGGGCCAAATACCAGCTGCCATTTATTATGGTACACGTTTTTATTTCCTTATAGTGAACTCTGATTGGCTTTTGAGTCACCCATCTTTGTATTAATCTATTCTGCTTGGTATATGAGGAGTGATACAATGAAGTTAGTATTTTAGAAACATTATTCCCTGAAAAACAGAATAAAGTGAGGAGCTGTGAGGCAGAGTGGAAGAAATGAATTAGAAACCTGTTTAAAGAATATTTGAGAGAACATGGCCAGTAATTAAAGAGGGGGTGAAAGATGAGGAAAAGGCAAAATACAACTCCAGAGTTTCCTGCCTGAATGGCTGGGAAGATGATATCACCAATTTAAACAAGAAAGTGGAAGAAGTCAGAAGGGA
The DNA here is from genome assembly GCA_003697995.1 of Taxidea taxus jeffersonii. Classification (NCBI taxonomy): domain Eukaryota; kingdom Metazoa; phylum Chordata; class Mammalia; order Carnivora; family Mustelidae; genus Taxidea; species Taxidea taxus. The sequence goes on from ML111779.1 coordinate 90,140, forward strand.
GTTGGCATTCAATATTTTGCTACCTCTACTATTTTGTGGGCAAGAACCATGAATTACCAATTCCATAAACTTCCAGTACTCTGCTGAACATGCATTAGGTGTTCAGGAAATTCTAGCTGAATTGAAACTCTGATTCCAGTTGGGAGTTATATATCTGATGGGCTGGGGGAAGCAGAGGAAGAATTGGAATGCTTAAAAGAAACCAGTTAAGCTGTGGGACCTTAGGAATTCTCTCCAGAGTTGGTGATCCTAGAGCTTGTATGCCTCCAAGCATCCAAGGGAAAAACTTAAACAAAAGTCCTGCAGCAGAGCAAGAATTTGACACATAGAAATGGAGATGGGGTGGAAATGGTGTCCTTCTAGGGGAAAGGGGAAAAAAGGATCAGAGATTGGCTGGCAGGACTTTTCCAAGAATACAATGGAACAGCAAGCTCTTGGATGGGGAAGACGTAGGCAGAGAATTTTGGACAATGAGGCTGGGAAGACTAGAAGACTTGACTTCTCTAAACGTTTCTGAGAGCACATCATTTAAAAGAATAAATTTTCAACCCAAACCTCACATTTTTTATAAATTATTTATATGTACAATTGCAGTAACGTTACATACTTCATAAACATTTACACCAAAAGACAGAAATTAAAGGGGCACCTGGGTGCCTCAGTAACTGCAGCATTGCAACTCTTGATCTCACGGTAGTGAGTTTGAATCCTATGTTGGGTGCAGAGTTTACTGAATAAAAAAATATTTAAAAATAGAAATTTTAAAAAGATTAGATTAAAAAATGTAAGTATTTGAGTATTTTCTTCCCTCACTCCCCGTGTATATCACACACGCCACGTCGGAGGCCCTGCTGTAGTCTCTTAAAGAGAGCCCGTGGATGTTCTGAAACAGGAGCGGCATGGTCTCTGTTGACCTTCTCGAATCTGCAGTTTAGAAGTTGAAGCATCAAAGAACTGTGGTTGCCTTGGGGAGCTTTCCACGTGCCAGGAACCACCTCGATGTTTTACACTTACCTCATTTAATCCCCAAAGCAACCCTACACTGCAGGTACTTAAGATGAGAAAACTGAGGCATAGTGAGGTTAAAACACATTCTCAGGGTCACACCGAAGTGGCAGAGCCAGAATTTGAACCCACCCAGCGTTTGGTCCACAGTCCATGAGCTTAACTACTACTGGCAGTCCATGAGCTTAACTACTACTGACAGGGGTGGAGGTGGGGAAGGCACTACTTTTTCTCCCTTGTGGCCTGGCTCAAGCCCCTCACCAATCCGAACTGTGGTGAGAGTGCTAGGCACCAAACGAGCAGATAGTAGGAACTACCCCCAGGCCCCGCCTAACGGAGTGACCTAGAAGTCAGTTTATTTACAAGTCCATACCTTCATTGGCTGCTGCTGACGACTGCGCAGGCGCATACCGAAGGGCTTGGTTTCTATGGTTTCCGGGCGCGACCGCGGAGGGACGGTCGGGACTCGACGCCGCGCTGCAAGCGTCGCGCTGCGGGCGTGCTTTGCGGCAGGCCTTTGCGTCCCTCGCAGATCATCCGGTAGCGGCAGCCAGCGAAGAGACAAGGGCATACCGTTGTGAAGGTAGGGGCTGCGTTTGTCCGCGGGCAGTTTAGCTTAAGGAACTTCCTTCCAAGATTTCTTTAACGAATTTACTCTTGCTTTCCTGGGTGTCCGAATTTCCAGGCCCGAACTCTGGGCATGTTTTCTGCATTCCCAGGCCTTCTGCGCTACAGCCAGTGCCACTGAAGCCTGTAGACCGCGCCTCTCTCGGCTCTCTGTCCAGATTAATTTACGTTTCTGCCGGACTGATGCTTTGGCCTTTTGTTTCTTAACCTGAGGTCCACCCACTTGATCCATCAAGGCGCCGTCAACCTCCAGCTCCTTTCGTTCTTTTTTTTTTTTTTT
>ML111780.1:0-20918 GCA_003697995.1 Taxidea taxus jeffersonii
TTTTTTTTTAAAGATTTTACTTATTCATTGGAGAGAGAGAGAGAACACCAGCAGAGGGGAGAAGCAGAGGAAGAGGGAGAAGTTGAATTCCTACTGAGCAGGGAGCCTGACACAAGGCTTGATCCCAGGGCCAGGAGATCATGACCTGAGTCGAGGATAGACGCTTAACCATCTGAGCCATCCAGGCCCCCCAGAAATCAACTTTTCTTTTTTTAAACATTTTTTAAAAGATTTAATTTATTTATTTGACAGACAGAGATTACAAGCAGGCAGAGAGGCAGGCAGAGAGAGAGAGAGAGAAGCAGGCTCCCTGCTGAGCAGAGAGCCTGATGTGGGGCTCGATCCCAGGACCCTGAGATCATGATCCGAGCTGAAAGCAGAGGCTTAACCCACTGAGCCACCCAGGCGCCCCCAGAAATCAGCTTTTCAAAGCACAGGCCAATCATGACATTGAAGTACATCTGTAATATCGTCCCCTAACAGAGTACATTCCAACGCAAACGTAAGTACTCTTCATTCTCTACAGTAGACTGACCCTCAAAAACTGTGTACACAATGTCTATAAAGTAAATTATCATACATTTGAAATAGAAGATTAGAATGTAAGCACAATCTGGAAAAAGAAATCATCTTACTTGCTGACCTTGAAACTATTTTGTGAATTAAAAAAGTATTTTAAATTCTGGCCCTCTTAATTCAGGACCCTGAACTTCTGTGTTTTCAAAAACAACTAATCTAGAACTCTGTAACTAAAATAATTTCCTGATCAGGCTCCTGATTTTGTTCAGGTATCTGCCGCTTTTGTACGTGACCCAAAGGTGATGATGACTCTGTCCTCCTCAGAGGGACACAGAGATGGTGTAGGCTGTGGATGGTAGCAGGCTGGTGCCAGGGTCATGACTGGGTTAGGAAGCGACACTGGCCCAGTCTATGACCAACAAGTCATAGAGAGATGATTTCTGGAGGTCCGAGAAAAGTTGTCCTCATTCTTAAGGAGTTACATGAAGGCAGGGTCCCTTTGTGTTTCCGGACACTGGATGTTAAAGGTCTGGGTTTAATATCCAGAATTCTGGGAGCCACCTGGCAACCACAAGGGGAACCAGTTGGGGGCAATTCTAGCCCATAGAACATGGCAGAGCAGAGGGAGGAAAGAATGTGTGTCCTTGACACCATTACTAGCTATTGAGTCAACGATTCTGGAACACTGCTAGCCCTCAACTCACTCTTATGTGATGTAAGAAACTCTTACATTGTCTGTGCCTGTGAGACAAGTCTTCTTTTGCCTATAGTGAAGGCATCCTAGATGATACAAATGAAATTTGAAAAGCAGAGATTTCATGGAAAAGTCTGTTCCTGTCCATTTTCATTGCACACCTTTTAAATACATTCTGTGTTATATCATTTTTTAAAGATTTTATTTATTCATTTGATATATAGAGAGATAGCAATAGGTTGGTGGGGAGGGGGAGTGGGAGAAGCAGACGCCCCACTGAGCAGAAGCCTGATACCAGACTCAATGCTAGGACCCCGGGATCATGACCTGAGCTGTAGGCAGACACTTAACCAACTGAGCCACACAGGTGTCCCTGTGTTGAATCGTTTTTAAGAAGGTCTGCTCTATTGTTAAAATTTGCCTCTAAACTCTGAGTTTTTCTATGGTGAAAGATACTTGTATATCATATTTTCCAAAAATGGCTCATATTTGTACTTGCTCAATTGGCCAGTCAACATTTCTTTGGAATTTATCTCACTTTTCCCTTAGTGTTCTTTAAAGTGTGGAGTGAAAGGGGCAGTAAAAATATAAGTAAATTTATTATTTGCTCTTACATATGACTGGGTTATTTGTGGTAATTGAGATCTAGTGTGCTATAAGTTTTGTTAAAATTTGTGAGGTAATCATCCTATCACCGTGCCAGAAATATTTTGAACCCTGGATTTGAACCCAGGGACATGATTTTTCTTAAACCAGAAACATGTCTCATTTTCTTCCCCTTGCTCCCTATGTCTACTTTCTCCCTGTTCACACAGAGCATGATGTATGGGTTTCTTTTTTCTCAGATTGCTCACATCTTTTTTTTTTTTTTTTTTTAAGATTTTATTTATTTACTTGACAGAGAGAGATCACAAGCAGGCAGAGGCAAGCAGAGAGAGAGGAAGGGATGAAGGCTCCCCGCCGAGCAGAGAGCCCGATGCGGGGCTCGATCCCAGGACCCTGGGAACATGACCTGGGCGGAAGGCAGAGACCTTAACCCACTGAGCCACCCAGGTGCCCCAGATTGCTCACATCTTATCAACCTTATTGCAAGCCAGCATGGGGTAAACAACCCTCTAGGGATGTGGGAAAGGCAATCCTAGGGTCTGATTTTTTTTGTGAGTATCAGTTTTCAAGTCTTTTGTCTCATTTTTAAACCACATGTTCCAGAGTTTGTTTAGCTTGGTTTTTGTTTAGAAACTGTGGTCATGGCAGTTGAAGGGCACCCACCTTGTCCCATATTTACACTTGATGATGTTCATAATGTGTAATATAATACGGCAGTGTTGGCAACTTCCTGGGATAGGGATGGGGTGGGAAGATTCTGATCACTCTTTATCTTCAGTTATGTTCCCTCCTTTCAAAGAATAAGGCAAGAGCCCTCCTCCCACTCCTCTTGAGCAAGATTCCAGTCCTGACTACCAAAGATAGGATTAGTTAGGGAGGCCACAGACTTAATATCAATACTCACTTGAATATTACTCAATGGTGTTAATGACAAAATCAGGTAGGACTAGAATAATGAACCAGGCTGCCTGGGAGAGCATGTAACACAAACAACAATGGCTAACTCTAAAGTGCTTAATGCGTGCCTGACCCTCTATTTAATGCTGGTCTGGGCCAACGGGGCTAACAGACCCACCTCGTTTGACCCAGTGATTGTATTAGTGTGCACCTGCCAATTGGTCTTTCCCTTCTCATAAGGATGGCCCATAAATGGGCACCAGCTCCATTTGGAGCCAGTGGGACCCAAAAGGAAGTTTGCTGGGCCCTCCTCTGAAAACAGCCCTCAGTCATTCAGCTAGTAAGCGGAGAAGCCAAGATTTGTCCTGGGCAATCTGACCAAAGAACCCACGTTATTGGTCATTAAGGTGGAAATACGGGAGAGGAGTGAAATGGGGGACAGACAGGTGGATGGGTTGGATTGGTGGGAGTGCTCAAATAGATCATCTTATTTAGGGCCAGCTTTGGCCTTACCCCCAAATCATTTCCTATGAGGCCTTTTTGAAAGTTGTGATTTCAACTGAGTGACTAAGTTATGCCATTTGGGGGAAATAACTGAATTTTTCAGGAAGTTTCTCATTACTTCTTTCTTGTTATTTCTCCAACATATTCATCCACATTGTGACCTATAAAATATAACTCCTAAAGGACCAGTTTAGATGTTTTCTGTGGATATGACAAAAAATTTGATGCAAACAGGCTTGAACAATAAAAGGCATTTATTGGCTCCCACACCTAGAAACCCTAGAGGCTCTTCCATGATGGCCAGATTTAATAGTTGACCCAATGACACCACCTCTCCCACATTCTCCCTACCTTCTGCACTGCCAGCTTCATCTCAGGGACCTCTGGTTCCTTTATGGTGTGACTGTAACTGTTCTGAGCTTCACTCTCACATACTACCCTCTAGAGGGACTCTGCCAGGGACTTGAACTCATGTTAATTGGCCCAGATTGGGTTACAGGTCTTGAACAAGGACTTACAGGGAGTCACCAAAGCAAGTGAGGGTAGGTGACTGTCCCTAATGACTGAGACCAGTCAGGCCTCACCCCACAGCTGCTCCCCAACAGAGGGTGTGGAATGGATGCTGAGGGCAAGAGCAAAAGTGACTTGCCTTTCCAATGGTTGTATCCAGATTGGTGTCATGAGGTGCCATGCTCTATAACAGTTTAATACAATGCAAAATTCTCTTTTTGATTTTTAAGAGAGGTCACTTTTGAACTCCCCCATTCAGAGGATTGGCAGCAAACGGTCTTTGTATAAATCTTCCCTGGGCCCCCACACTAATGATCCTAAGCCTCTGGTCCGCACTTGGACCATTCATGGGCTCTGAGATGTCATGGGATACCTCAGAGAAAACATACAAATCTCCAAGTGCACTTTTCATGCATCAAGCCATGAGAACAATAAAGAAACGTGAGCCACAGAAGGCAACAGCTACAATCATGTTAACCATGAAGAACAGAAGGGAACCTTGAGCACACAAGAACATGAAGCCAATAGTTGGGAAATAAATACTCTACTTAAATAATTCTGGGGTGCTGGTCTGCCATCGAGGTCCTTCTCTAAAGCCTATGTATTTCCTGCAGCTCCATAGCCCAGATGCCAGCTTACATGCCAGGGCACCAGCTATCATTTAGTCATCCTTGCACAAACGTATGACATTTTTCCCTCACTGGAACTTTTCTACCTAACCATGACTACGCCGAATTGCTAGGCAGGGCCCCAGCTGGCTGGTAGACCCAGGACAACTGACTGACAGAAGCTAGGGTCTGCTCAGCATTCTCTGCAGGGTCACCTGTTCAGCCAGGACTGACAAGTTCCCTTCGAGAGAACCCCCAGGGCTCCCCGCAGGGGTCACAGGTACATGTGGTCACAGCAATGCAATGGGTTCCATCTGCACCACAACCATTAGCAGCACTTTTTTGGTGTGTGCTTATTTTGCTTCCAAAATAAATTTTATTTCTAATTTTTGAAGGAATGCACATTCATTGTGAAAAGCATAAAAAATACAAAAAAAGAAAACTTACCCAGCACAAAAAGAAAAGCTCTGTTCATGTTTTGTTCCAGTTCCTTCCATTTATATTTTTCCAATTTGCAACAATTCATGCATGTTTTTTCTTTTCCTACCAGATTTTTCATGCACTATATATTTTATACATTTTATGCATAAAGAAATCATTTTCTAACTTTGCTTGTGTCTCCTGTTTCTCAGTTTATCTTTAGTCTGAATGATAGAAAACTTCCATACGCATTGCATTACTGATTATGTATTATTTTATTGTGCAAATGGACCACAACTGACTCGGGCATCCTGTATTATGACACTTAGGTATTTGCAGTTGCTTTTATTTTGTGAACATTGCAGCCCATTTTATAAACCATGCATTTACACAAGGCAGTTAATGCACTTTAGATTATTAATATTACTTTTAAAGATTTTATTTGACAGAGAGAGAGAGAGCACAAGCAGAGGAGCAGCAGGCAGAGAGAGAGGGAGAAACAGGATCCCCACTGAGCAGGGACCCTGACATGAGGCTCGATCCCAAGACCCCAGGATTATGACCTGAGCCAAAGGCAGATGCTTAACTGACTGAGCCACCCAGGTGCCCCTAGATTACTTTTTTCTAATGATTTCCCCAGATGTGGAATTAATGAGGTGAAGGTATAATTTAAATCCATTTTTCATATAGCAGGAAAAGAGGAAGTGATGTGTCAGGGATCCTGGGTCTTAGGGAAAAGTCCTTCAGAGTAAGGCCGTAAGTCAGAAGTTCACTAGACCAGATGTTTTCCAATGTAGATGTTTTTGATCAAAGCCATGAAAAGTCTCAAAGTGTATATTTTTAACTTGTATAAAGTCTTTTGGAAATTAGTACGATTTGGAATTCATGACTTATGGTAGTTACTGCTTCTTTTTGGAGGGTGGGATGAGGTGAAGCCTGGCAGTGGTGACTTCTTTCAGATGGATGGCAGCGCAATCACCCGTGTTCCTCACGTCTACCTTCCTCCTCCACCCACCTGGCTCTAGCATGCTCATGTGCACATACACACACTCACAACATACATGCTGACATAACTGTGGGCACTCATGTTTACTAGGGTTGCAAGATAAGTATAGGAAAGCACAGGGTGCTCAATTTAAAATGAATGTCAGGTAAACAATGATTAAATTTTTTAGTATAGGTATGTTCCATGCAATATCCACCCATGCAGTATTTACATTATTGCCCATATATAATACTTGGGACATACTTAGCCTAAAAAAATTATGGGTTGTTTATTGGAAATTCAAATTTAACCAGGGTGACTGGGTGGCTCAGTCAGTTAAGTGTCAGACTCTTGGTTTTGGCTCAGGTCATGATCAAGGTCATGAGATCCAGCCTTGGTGGGCCCCATGCTCAGTGTGGAGTCTGCTTGAGATTCTTCTCCCTCTCCCTCTGCCCCTCCCTCCACTCATACAAAAACACACACACACTTTCTCTAAAATAAATAAAAATAAATCTTTAAAAAAAAGAAATTCAAATTTAACCAATATCTAATATTTTTATTTGCTAAACTTGGGAAATCTACCCTTTGTAAGTGATACATACACCCACATATGTGCACGTGCATACTTACTGTACACGCTTATATACACATGCACACTCCTTTTTTCATTTGCATTGCACATTCAATTTAATCGCTCATTATAATATAAATGGGTACTAACAATACTCAAATGAAAAGAAAATCATGAGGCAGTAGCTCAATAGATACCTTTAAAAGAAACAGTTTAATAAAATTACAAAGGAATTTCATCATGCACAGGAGACCATCTTAGGGGATTTGAAGTCGATTTCATGGTGGGTAGGATTCTGGTGTCCAGGCTGAACTCCCCATTCTTGCCATGATGCAGTATTCCCAAAAGAGGCCAGGTCTCCAGGCCCCTGCCGGGCAGCTCTCAGATCTCCCATAAACATTTCCCCTCGCACTTCCTAAGTTCTGGGTGTGTTTATTTTACAGAAAGGGGTCTCAGCCCATCTGGGATTTGTTTGGAAGGGATTGCCTCTTTTCTTTCTTTATAAAAATAACACAGTGTCTTTATGTAACTGGGCCAGATCGTCAGTTTAACGAGTGGGCCTCACCTTTTCCTGGGTGTGTTCCTGGAAACAGTGTGCAAAGCCAGTCCGGTTAACCATTCCTGTGCATGGCCTCCAGCCTGGCCTCCTTTAAAGTACTTCTCACGGCTCCACACTGCTGGCCACTGGCTCTGTTTCTATGGTCCAGGGCTGCAGCGGGAGTGCCCGCCCAGCGTGCAGGCGTGGCTTCTCTTTGATGAGTGAACAAGTGATCCAATGAACAGGGGACTGGATTCCAGCTTCTTTTGATGTATTGGTAGCTTATAATTCTCACCCTGGGGAAGCAGGCTCCCATAGTCAGGATCATTTAATTCTGAATACAGGCCTACCTTGGAGATATTGCGGGTTTGGTTTCAGACCACTGCAAAAAAAGGGGAAGAGAGCAGTTAAGTGAGCCAAGTGAAATTTTTGCATTCCCGGTGCATATAAAAAGTTAGGTTTTCACTATGCTGTAGTCTATTAAGTGTGTAATGGCATTACATCTAAGGCAACAATAGTTTAAAAATACTAGTTGGTTAAAAAATACTTTACTGCTAAAAGATGTTAACCATCATCTGAGCTTTTAGTGTGTTGTCACTGGTCACAGATCACCAGAACAAATATAATAGAAGAATGGTTTGAACTACTGCGAGAAATGCCAAAATGTCACACGAACACATGAAGGGAGCAAATGCTGTGGGAAAAAATGGGGCCAACGGACTTGTTCCATGCAGAATTGCCACGACCTTCAGTCTGTAAAGAAGGTAGTAACCGTGAAGCACAATGGACCGAGGTGTGGCTGTAATGGGGTGCATTATGTCCAGGACACTTAAAAAAAAACAAAAACTTAATTTTGTCTATAATTCCAAGAGCAAGTTGAGAAAGATCTCAGTTGCCTTCCTTGGTAAAAACTAAAGTTATATGCTATACACTGGGTGTTGTATGCAACTGATGAATCCCTCAACTCTAACTCTGAAACTAATACTACAGTCTATGTTAACTAAATTGAATTTAAATAAATAAAAAAAATAAAGTTGTGTTCTATAGAAGTAAACCAGGCCAAAAAGTCGCAGGACCCCAACCCCAGATATCTACATGTAACCAGTCGCTTCACAGACACTCAGGAAGGGAACATAAAGGAGCTGCAGCCTATGACACCAGTGAGGGGTGAAGGTACTTTTGCATGTTTGAGTGGGTAAAACACTGTGTTGGGTGTTTTTGTTTTTGTTTTTTTGTTTTGTTTTTAGGACTTTTTACAACACTCAGGCTAGTTTGTGCTACAGAAAAATTAATTCCTTCCTTATATCTCACCATCTCCCATCAATCTGGAGAAATTGAAGATCTACACAGTGTCTCACTGCAGAGCAGTCGGCATCACACAGACCATATTCATTTGGCACAGGGCTCTTCCTCTCCTTCACGGAGCACAGATGACTTTCTAAATGCTTATTTCTTTAACCCCAGAAGAGCCTGGGGAGATGGGGAAGTGCCAAGACACGTGATCCGTGTGTCACACAATGGAAGACAGAGATCTGCTCCAGGGATGTGAGTGAGAGAGGAGCCTGGCATTTTGTCCCCATGCACACCACTCCAGATTTCCAACTGCTCATTTTAGGTTCTTAATTGCCAGAATACACAGTTTTTGTTCTAACAAACACACCCAAGGACCTAATAACTTTCTGAAATCATCATCTAAGTGTAAAGTTGGCCCTTTGGACCCCCAGGAGACCTCTTGACATGTGGCTGCTTGCTTGTAGAATAACCCATTGCCATGATGTCAAGGGCTTTGTTTCTGAGAAAAGAAAATTGTTTTATCTCAGGAGGAAGGATTTCAGGCGCAGCAGAGGACAATTTGGCTTTTGCCTTTAACCAATGACATTTAGAGCAACTTTCATCCATGGAGAGCCATTGGCAAACTCAAACTATCTAAATCATGTGTGGTTTTGTGATGTCAAAAAAAGTGGGGGAGAGTCTCAAGGAAGGGGTCACCTAATTAGCCGCCCTGAGTGTGGGCTACACCTCACAACATCCTTCTAAAATGCCGAACATGAAAAAGAGAGAGTGGGTTTAGAGTGGCCAACGGATAAAACTTAACATCACCAGACATGTTGAAAGCACGTTCCCTCGATATCACATGTTGAGAAGGGCACTTTGCCTCTGTGGTCTTCCTGCTCAGATGCCTATAACCCCCGTCTAACCATGAGAAAAACACTAGGAAAACCCACCCTGAGGAAGCTTCTATAAAATGCTTGACCAATGCTCTTCAACGTCATCAGAAACAAAAAAAAGTCTGAGAAATAGTCACCAACCAAAGAAGGCTTTAGGAGACATGATAGCTAAATGTAATTTGGTCCCCTGGATGAGATCCTGGAACAGAAAATGGACATTGGGGAAAAACAAACAAACAAACAAACAAAAAAGCTAGCGAAATCTGAATGAAGTACGAATATCATTATCGTTAAGTACCGATGTCCGTTCTTCATTTGTGATCATTAGACTGGCTAATATAAACTGATAATAAGAGAAACTGGATGAGGAACACACAGGGGCTCCCTGTACTGTCTTTACAACTTTTCTAGAAATCTAAACTATTCTAAAATTTAAAAAAAAGATTAAGTAAAACTAATAATTTAAAAAAGGGCTGGTCCTAGCATAGGAGGTGTCTAAGGCCAGTGCTTCCAAAGTGCTTTTAGAATTTGATATAAAATTAAAGCTCTTGAGTTCTTTCTTGGTTATAGTAGACAAGAAGGTTTTGAAGAAAGTTGATAATAAAAGGGTGACATTCTTCAGGACACACACACAAAAAAACAGTCAAATTATGCTAAGGAAAACAAATAGAAATACCTAATACTGAAAAAGTCTTAAACCCAGCCCATTGGTTATCCTTAATTACACAGGCTTGGATAATAGTGGCCAAAGACGCTCCTAATACTTGGTAGGACTAACTCCAAAGGATCAGCGCGAACCTCTCATTATATGTGATGGATTGACCACAGTTCTTGTCTTTACTCCCTCCCCCCAAATTATCACAATGATGAAAGAAAGTGGGGGGGGAGGCATAATAAACCTATAAGGACAAAGAAAACAAAGGAGGCAACCTTGGAGTGGTTTAGACGAGAGAACAGCTAACACTAACTGAACATGCACCAGTTTAAATTCTTTCTGTGGGACGGATCACAGATGAACCAGTAATCATATATTCAGAAAAAGCAGAAAAAATCATATAAACCAAGTGCCTGTGGAAATGGAAAGGAAGAGCAGTGTGGAGTCCATAGATTCTGCAGGAATCCAGAACTGCCAAGGCATCAGAGGCACCTAATACCTCAAACAGCAGAGCCGAGGAGCAGGGTTGAGAGGGGAAGGGGGTGTGGCCTCCCTGGATCCACGTTGCTGAGAGATGGCTTCCCGGATCCCAAGACAGGTGATCAGTTCATTCTCTGGATGCATCAGACAGAGCTAAGTTAGGATTCTGGACACACACCAAGGCCCGACTCCTGGGAAAGACATTGAAAACTCTTCCTGTGAACAGTGGGGCCATTTTCCAAGACCTATTTCCAAAGGTCCATAGCCAGGCAGGAGCTCCCCAAACCTCAGATGATTCTTCTGAGGAAACAGATCCCAATGTACTTAACGGATACAGAGAGACACTTCCAGATATAGATTTTTATGGGCTGATTTTGTCCTCCTCTATTTCCCATGCTGAAGTCCTCAAACACCCCCTCCCCCACCCCATGCCTCCGAATGTTGCGATATTCTGAAACAGGTCCTTCAAAGAGGTGAGTAACTTAAAAACAAGGCCATCAGCGTTGGCCCTAATCCAATCTGACTGGTGTCCTTTTGAGAAGAGGAAATTTGGTTGCACAGAGACACCAGGGATTTGCATACACTGAGGAAAGGTCCTGTGAGGACACAGCAAGAAGTGAGCTATCTGCAAGCCAAGGAGAGAGGCCCAGGAGAAGAAACCAACCCTGCAGGCACCTTGATCTTGGACTTCTGACCTCCAGAACGCTGAGAAAATAAATTTCTGTTGTTTAAACCACTCTGTGTGGTACTTTGTGATGCAGCCTGAGCACACAGATGCATGGATATTTGATATTTCCTCCAGTGAAAAGGCCAATGATGGTACCATGAACTCCACCCGTTCACAGGTGCTGTCCACATGCGTGGAACTTCTGTATGGATCAGGGCCTTGGCAAGAAATCCTGATGGCACTCTCAAAAGGGGAGGTAGAAAAGAGTTTAATAAAGGGACTATTTAGGGGGCAGAGGGCATGGTCAAGAGAAACCAAGAGTAGGGGGGTGGGAGCAGGCCCTGGGAGGGGTAGCAGAGGCTACTCTTATCAACTCTGTGTCACAAGTCAGGATGGGAGGGTTTACTAGAACCCAGAGAGGGCTGAGGCTGCCCGAGAAGGTCATCCAACAGGAGAGATATGTCACCTTCAGCAGAGGTATGGAATCGCTGCCAAAACACAGCTCCACAGGAGAAGACTAAGACCTCAGTTCCCCACACAGTCTCTCATCCTGATGTCTGACCCCCTGCCAGTGCTCTGGTGGCCAAATCCCATCAGAATCCAGAGGACAAAGGAATCCAGGTGATGCAGCCCATGTAGGTCAACCTCAGGGGCACAGAGCAGGGTGGAAGTGGATTCTATCTGGAGGAGCCAGTGAAAAATATACAGCTCACTTTCTAATCAGCTTTTTTATTCCTCTTCATTAAATCTGAACAGGCTTCCAGGAGCCCGTGAATTCCTTCAATGGGGGAAGAAGACCCTGAAAGTGAATAATCACACTATAAATATATAAGGAAAGGAAAGGAAAGAGAAGAAAAGAAAAGAAGAAATCCAGAGGAAATAATGTAGCAAGCCCTGGAACATATATATTCCAAGAATCCAAAGTCCAGTGATTCCATTCTCAGAAGTACCATGTTAGGACAAATGGAAAAAAAATCAGATAATGTGAAGGAAGCCTTGTAAATTAAAAATATGATTACCAAAAATAGTAAATAGGAAGATTAGAAGAATATGTTCAGAAAGTAAAACAAACCAGAAGAAGATACAAGATGGGTGAGAAAAGATAAGAAACTTGGGGAAGCAATCCAGCAGATACAATGTCTGACCCTTTAGAAACTCAGAAACAGTGAGAAGAAAGGATAGAGAAGCCACCCCCCATCAAGTACATGGTAGGGGCACTTCTCCATCCCTGAAGGCTTGAATCTCCTGACTGAATGAGCCCTAGGAGTACCTAACTAAAGAGATGGAAACACACACACCAAAGTACACATTTCTAAGGTTTTAGATTTCTAGAGAGAATGCGGTATGGAGAGAGAAAGGAGGAGGGACTGAGGGATAGAGGGACAGAGGTAGTGATGGAGAGAGGGAGGGACAGAGAGAAACATAGGGATAGAGAGAGAAAAGGATAGAGGGAGAGAAGGAGAGGGATTGATAGGAGAGGGAGAGAGGGAAGGAGAGAGGGAGAAAGGAACCCGTTCAAAGTGAATGAAATCAGAAGGCACCACTGGGAGAATAAAAGTTAGTGCAGCTAAACTGTTAAATTCTGAGCAAAGCCTAGAATTCTATAGTCAGACAAATAAAATGTAAGGAGAATAAAAATATTTCCAAAATATCAGGACTTCTGCCTGATAATTCTAAGATGAACTAGATGTATTTTCCCTCTTCTTCCTGCTAAGAACAACTAAAATACAGGACATTGTACGTAAAGCAACCTTAGAAGACTCTGAAAGGTGGAGAGAAGGCTGATTGGCTAGGAAGCTCAGGACTCAAGGAAAACTGTAGTGGGTTTTCTAGTGGGAGTTCCAGGGCTTTCTTCTCACCTCATACATCCCAGAATTGGAGCTGAAGAAGCCCAGAAATGCCAGCAGGCAGTTAAGAAAGGCCCTAGTGGAAACCTGCTCTGTCTACCAGAGCACTAGGCAAGTGGCCACCTGGAAAAACAGAACATTTTTTGACAAGAGCCATTAGACTCCAGGCAAAGTCCACCAAAAAAAAAAAAAAAAAGGCGGTCCCATCCTTCCCCACCCCAGCCAAGGCTGCATGGATCCTGGACTCTCACCCTCACTGGGCTGTAGCACAGATCCCCAGCCCCCACAGCAGGGTGATATCAGAGAAACCTGCCAGGGAGCCAAGACTTCCATCCCCGCCCGCCAGTAAAAACTCCCACTCCCATGCTGTCAAGAGAGACCGTGGAAGGAACTGGACTGTTTATATATGTTCCTCATCAAGTTGAAAAGTTCTATTCTGTTTCTACTTTTCTGAGAGTTTTTTTTTTTTAAACCAAGAATAGATGTTGAATTTTGTCAAATGCTTTTCTCTTTCATCAGCTGATATAACTGTATGAATTTTTTTTTCTTAGCCTGTTGATATGATGGATTATAATTTCAAATATTGAACCAGCCTTACACTCCTGGTGTAAGCCACTTGGTCATGATATATAATTATCTTTGTTCAGAATCAGTGCATCTATATTTAGGAAGGATACAGGTCTCTTTTTTTGGTACTATCTTTGTCCAGTTTTGGTGCTAGGATAATAACACCTTCCTAAAATAAAAATGGCACAGCTTCCTTTCTGCCATATTCTTCTGGTCAAGTAATCACAAAGCCCAGATTCCAGGGGAGGGGACACAGACTCATCTCAGTGGGAAAAGTACAAAGAATTTTGAGACCACACTTTAAAATCACTATGGATTCCTAGGAAGGTACTAGGTATCTAAGTTTCAACTCAGAATGCATTATTTGGGGGACAATTTACTGGTAAGATAATAGCATGCTTTCAAAACATCATAGGCTAAATCTTTTGCAGAGTGGAAGGAGAGAGCCATCCATGTCAGGGCCATATTGCCTTTATTTCTAGGGGAATGTGTTCTGAGTTAAGGAAGCAATGTGCCAGAAAACTTGTACCCCAACCCTTTGTTTACTGTATTGTATTTTTTAATTCTGCAATTGAAAACCTCAATTGGGACAGACTGGGTGACTGGCAGGATCCACTGGAGCCTGACAAGGGGCTGGAAAAGACATAGTGGTGATCGGGGCGCCTGGGTGGCTCAGTGGGTTAAGCCTCTGCCTTCAGCTCAGGTCTTGATTCCAGGGTTTTTGGATCGAGCCCCGCATGGGGTTCTCTGCTCAGTGGGGAGCCTGTTTCCTCCTCTCTCTCTGCCTACTTGTGATCTCTGTCTGTCAAATAAATAAAATCTTAAAAAAAAAAGAAATAGTGGTGACCATGACACAGGATATTAACTGTGCCTGAATTGTGCTGTCCTGAAAGCTAATGGTGAACTGTGCCTTCTCTGTGCCATTCCTAGGTAAGGGATAATCAGCAAAGTGCCCAGGGGCCAGTGCCTTGTGAATTGAATGTGGTTTTCTGGTGAACTTTGCTTCTTTTATTATTATTTTTTTAAATTCAAGTATAATTAACATACGATGTTATATTAGTCTTGTTATACAATATGATTCAAGGTTGCTATGCATTTCTCCGTGCTCACTCAGATGTACTCTTAACTCTTAATCCCCTTTACCTATTTCACTATCCCCTTACCCACCTCTCCTCTGGCAACCATCTGGTCTCTGTATTTATGTGTCTGGTTTTCTGTTTGTCTCTTTTTTGTTTGTTTTGTTTTATTTCACTTAGCCTTGTACCTTCTAGGTCCATCCATATTGCTGGAGGACCATATCTAAGTCCTTGTACCTTCTAAATCCATCCATATTGTTGCAAATGGCAAGATTTCATCCTTTTTTATGGCTGAGTAGTATTCCAGTGAGTATCTACAGCACATCTTCTTTATCCATTCTTCTGTTGGCTGCTTCCACAGTTTGGGTGTTGTAAATAATGCTGCAATAAACATAGGAGTGCACATATCTTTTCCAATTGGTGTTGTCATTTTCTTTGGGTGAATACCCAGGAGTGGAATTATTGGATCACATGATGGTTCTATTTTTATATTTTGAGGAACCTCCATACTGTCTCCTATAGTGGCTGCATTGGTTTGCATTCCCAACAGTTCACAAAGGTTCCTTTTTCTCCACAGCTTCACCCCGGTTCTTTACCTAGCTTTGGCCAACAGAACATGCTTTCCCACAAGCTAGGTGAAGGTCGGAGAACTCTCCATTCCTGTAGGCACACAACGTTTTTTTGTGGTTCCTCTCATTTTGAATTGCCAAGTTTCAGTTACAGAGTAATGGAAATAGAGATGTAATTTCTTCCCACCCAGAGTCCTGTCCTGAATCTATCCAGGGACCGCAAGATAAACACCTCTGCTTTGAACAGCAGGATTCTTCCCAGGGCAAAAACTGCATTTTGATTTGGCAAATGGATATTTGGTTTGCAGAGGAGGCCCTTGGGCTGTTCAGGAGAGCAGAGGGGCACCACTGATCAGCATAATAAACAGACTGTTTCTCCTTGACCCAGGAAGCCTGGATTCTAACATTTCAGGGATTTAGGACAGGGAAAGAGTGACAACAGAGAGCCTAGTGATCTCTCTCACAAGTGATTTAGACCAGGGCAGGGCCTTGGACTCCTCCAGAGCTTGCAGAGGGGTGATCAAAGCCAGGGAAAGGATCTATCTGCTCAGTTAATGCTCTCTCCGTTTTTACCTGCAGTCTTCCTGTCTGCTATGCTCTTGTTGCATGTCCAGGGATGATGAAGAATGGCTGAGCCATGCTTCTAGGAAATGAGAACAGGAGAAGCTTTTATTAAGGAAAATAAAACGACACCTACCCTCTCACTCACATTTCTCTTTTAAAAACTCGTGTGGAAGTTCAAAGCACAATATGGAGTTTAACCATGAGGAGTCTGTGAACTGCCAGCCCCACTGCCTTTGGAAGCATTTGGCTCGGCAGACTTCTCTCGGTTTTGTGGGGTGAGCAAAACATATGAAGCCAGGGGGACAAAGGACTTGTTTTCCAAAGGGCCCAACTTAGACTCCCAAGTTCACTCTTTATTTGGAGTCCTGGACAAAGCAGGCAACAGAATGGCTCTGACTCAGCTGAGAGGAGCTTGTGCAGTGGTGTCCAGTGGCCAGTGAAGGGCCTGATGCCATTCAAGGCAGCAGCCCTTTTGCTGTTTACATTAAGCTGAAGACATTCCAAAGCAGTTCCTACACATGCAAATAAAGCATGGGACAAGAACCAATAGAAATGGTTCCTACATATGCAAATAGGGAATCAGACATGAACCAATAGAGGGTGATTCTCCATATGTAAACGAGGGACTAAGTGTGAGCCAATCAGGGTTATTGCCCTATATGCTAACAAAGGATAGAAAAATAACCAGTAAGGAAAACTCCCTGTCAGCAGTTTCTCCTAACTGACCAACCCTCCTCGGACAACACAGCTTAAGTCACCTCAGACACCAATCATTTTCAAGGTCACCCACACATGTAACTATGTGACTATGTACTTTTTGCATGTAAAATTGCCTATATAATCTCTGTAAAATTCCAGCGGGGGGCTCCTCCTGAACTCCGCTGCGTCGGTGTGTGGGACGAGCCCGAGCTGCAGCCCGCCCGCCTGAATAAAGCCTTGCTTTTGCATTTCGGAACGTCTGGCTCTCGGTGGTCTTTTTGGTGGTGGTCTCATGATCTGGGCATAACAGCCAGCACCCTCGTGGAAACCTTGTGTCCCAGGGACAGAGTGTGAGAAGCTTTCCACCCCATGTACCACTTCCTGAGACCCCAAAGAACTTCTCCATAATAACAACGGAGCTATGTGTCAACGATCAGCACATTCTGTGATTTGGGACTAGACCTGCTGCCCTTGTCTAGACTTCCTTTTCTCCTTTCCCTTGATCCTCCTTCTCTGGGACTTGGAAGATGCATGCTCCTGCTGTGTTTCTGAAGGTCCGGTCCTCTGGGCTCCTGGGCCCTCCTGGGGGCGGCAGTGGGCTCAGCCTGAAGACGGAATACTTGGTGCCTGGAATTTCCCTGAAAGATATCTTGGAAAATTTGTTGCACCTTCTCTAGGTCCTTCAGATTGCATTCTTTTTGGTGGTTTTCTCTGTAATTATCCAAAACAGACCCTCTTTTGGAGGCTGTGGGATAATTCATAACATAGGAAAGAGGCAGTAAGTCAGTTGCCTCCAACTGTGGCCAGCTTCAAAATGGTTATTTTTCTTTCAGATGTAGAATTTGGATGGTTTTCTTTTTATAATATTTGTTTTCCATACTTCTCACTTTTTTCAAGGAAGATTTGGGATGGCTTATATATATATTTTTTCATTGCTGTACTAATTACATTAGAATAAATTGGGGAAGGTAATAAATCAAAAATAAAAGAATAAGAAGAAAGATTGTCAGGAGGAACATTGATCAAAATACATTGAACTGTAACTATTTAAAAGTTAAATTTGTAATTAAAAAACTTTCGAAAAGAAATCCTGAGTCCCAGAATAGTTTTACTGGAAAATTTTACTGAACATTCAAAGTAAAGTAACACCAATTTTACATACTTCTTCCAAAAGATAGAAAAGAAGGAAACACTTTCCAACTCATTTTAAGAGGCCAGTATTGCCTGGATACAAAACCAGACAAAGGGGGAAAAAGAAAAAGAAAAGAGAGAAAAAGAAAGCCACAAACTAATATCTCTCATGACCTTAGATGTGAAAACAAAAACAAAAAACAAACAAACAAAAACAATAAAATATTAGCAATTCCAACCTAACACTGCATAAATGGAATAATGAATCATGACCAAGAGGAATTTATTCCAGTTAGGTAAGGTGTATTTGAAAATCAGTAGATGTAATTCGCCATATCATCAAGATAAAGAAGGAACATGATCATATCAATTGACAAAGGAAGAACATCTGACAAGATTCAATGCTCATTCATGACAAAATCTCTTGGTGGCCCAGGAATAGGGAGGAACTTTCTTAACCTCATGAAGAACAGCTACAAATACCCAGAGCTAACATCAGGCTCCTCTGTACTCTCCTCGAACCCTTCCCCCCACTGCTGTGTGCTCTTGTGGCAGGTGTTCTCACTGTACCCACAAGCATTGTGACAGCTTGCAGGGGTAGTCACAATGACATCACCTTTGCATACAGATAGGCTGGCGGAGGGAAAACATTATAATGACGGAACTGATAATTTTTCTCTTAACTTGAGAAATGCCATGAGGTTTTAGATATTTGTTTTTCTTAATTGATTGTGGAAAAGCAATGACTGAACCTAGGTTTCCTTTGTTGGGGTTCTTGTATTGAAAACTGCCTGTGGGATTCTGCTTTGGGCTGTCTATATTTAGGAATCATATACAAAGAGTGTATGTATGGTGGGTCTAATGCAGCAGTGTCCACCTTGGTGCAGAAGCCCACCCACCTGAGGGATTCCCAGAGGGATGCACATGTGGCACCAACACCAAGGACAGAGAATCCTCTAAGTCTCTAGCTGTATTTGCAATTAACATAGAGTCAACAGTGAAAATAATGAGAATCTGAAGATACAGACCTTCCCACTCAAACTGGTGGTTTGGTGGATTTAGCAAGATCTGAAAGCAAAAAGATACCCATGCAGAAGGGATGAAGGTGAAGAAAATAGGTAATAGAAACCAACTGATCACAGAGCTGCCCGGACCCAATCAATGATCACTGTTCTTATCCCTGTAGGTAATGGCAAACAAGGGCATTACTTAAGACCTCAAACTCACCTTCTTTCTTCAGAATTCTCTTGGAAATAATACTGTTTACAGAAAAAGACAACCCTTTCCTTTCTATGTAGGGAAAACCCCAATTCTTTCCTCCTTTGTATTTCCTTTACTACTCATACTGAATACTTTGTTTCTCCTCACAAAATGTGTATTTCTTATGTCAAAAAGCAATTAACCAAGACCACTTGGTGTCCTATATTTTAACTCAATTCTAACACTATCTACCTGGAGTTAGTATCAGTTCCCACAGGTTAAATGTTCAGCCCCACAAGACTGCCCTCTTATTTCAGATATCAATTATAAATAGTGGGTTCCCAGGTTACCCACAACTTCTGTCTGATTTGGCTATAGAGCAGAGGTTCCCATAACTCTCCTCCTTGGGTTTCATAATGTGCTGGAAGAGGTCATAGAACACATGGAAACATTTATGGTTACCAGTTTATTAGGAGCATGATAAAGGATGTGGATGAACAGCCAGATGAAGAGAAACATAAAGGTGAGGTCTGGGAAGGTCTCTAGCGCAGCACCTTCTGTCCCCCTGGGGAGAATCATCCTCCGGGTATGGATGTGTTTGCCAAGCTGGAAGCTCTCTGAACCTTGTACTATTGGGATTTCATGTAGGCTTCCTCATGTAGATGCAATGGATTATTAACTCCATTTTCAGCCCCCTTCTCAAGAGAATGGTTAGTGGGGCTGAAAAGCCCAACCTTCTAATCATGGCTTGTTCTTTCTTGACCAGCCCCCATTCAGGAGCCATCCGGAAGCCCATCCAGAGTCACCTCGATAGAACAAAAGATGCTCTGAACACTCTTATCACTTAGGAATTCACAAGGGCTCTAAGAGTTCTGTGTCGGGAGGGACAGATATGTATATATATTTCTTATTGTTTCACAAATAACCAAACTGTCATAACTGTCCATCCTAGACTCAGGTGAACTGGGGGAACTCTTTCCAAGCTTAATTTTGTTGTAAGCTGATTAAAAACAAGGTAGTAGTAAATGAGGAGAGCTGGGGACATGGGACCCATTGTAAGCCCAAGTGAAGAGGCTCAGTGAACATAAGCACGGGTCAGGCAGACATACAAGCAAGATGAAGAGATACATACAACCAGAGATGAAGAGATGGCTAAGTGAACTCTTCTTGGGAAGCATTCCTATTCTTTAAGGAATATGAATAGGAAAAGAAGTCTCAAAAAGGAAAATGTAGTCAGTCCATAATAATTGTTAAATTCCAAGAAGACCAAGTAATAGCCGCTAGGGAAGCTAAAGGAGGAATTCCTGGGAAGTCTGCCTGAGGGAGGGGTGGGATGGGTCAGAAACAAGGAAGGAGATAGAAATTCTGTAAGAATTTCTGTAAGTACACCAGACCTGCAAGTATGCTGTGGGGAGTCATTCCCTCGGGGAAGAGAACAGAGGACTCAGTCGGTAGAGCCTGAGTAAAGAGCCCCCAAAACAGAGCTCAGGTCATTGCAAAATTAGAAAAACCTTCTTCTGAAATAGCTGGTACAGAGAAAAAAATAATAAATGTCAGCAAGTATTCTCCCTTAAAGCTCCACACTAGTCAGATTTCCTGCAAACACTGAGAAGTTACAAGCCCAAGGGATTGTATGTAGAGGTGAGTACAAACTCAGGTGGTGTTGAACGATTCAAAGCAAGCATTTGAAAAAATCAAAGGATACACTAGCAATTGGGATTAGAGCTTAAGTCTCTGGAAAAAAGCAAACATTCATCATGACACCATTTTGGATGCAACCAAAGCCTGCAAGTGCTAGAAGATTCTCAGCTGGATAAAATTCATGCAGGAACATCAGCACAGGCTCATTAACTTCAGTCCTGACCATGTCCAAGCCCTGAGGTGGGATGGCTCTCAATGCCCTTGAGAATCCCAGCATACTAAGTCATAAGGCTAACAGTCAGCTCTTCCTGGGCTGAGCGAACAGGCTACTGAGGGACTCAAAATGGCACAGCAGCACTGTGTGCTTTTCAGGTAAAGTGGGACAAAAAGCAGCAGGAGCACCAAGGTCAGGGGAAGGTTGACAAACTGGGGCATGGTTCTACATGGACAAAGGCATTTTCCTTAGCAGGAAAAACTGATTGGACCAGACTGCAGCAAGAGCATGTGAGATCATTCTCAGTTGAGTGCCCCAGGGATGCAGCTCCCCATTCATAATTCACCAGCTCAGAACATCTTTGTGCAAAGTGAGGTGCATGACCAGCATTTGGCTCTTTGCTTTGTAGACAACAAGCTATCTTCCCTGAAGCCTGAATGTAGGTCATCCAAAGAGAGTTAGGAGAAAGAACTCAATTCACTTTTCTTCTTCCTTTTTTTTTTTTTAAGATTTTATTTATTTGAGAGGTTGAGAGAGAGAGAGAGAGAGAGAAAGAACAAGCAGGGGCAAGGGGCAGAAGAAGGGGGA
>ML111780.1:21318-32319 GCA_003697995.1 Taxidea taxus jeffersonii
AAGCAAACTCTCCACTGAGCAGGAAGCTGGACATGGAGCTCAGTCCCAGGACCCTGAGATCATGACCTGAACTGAAGGCAGACATTTAACTGACTGAGCCACCTGGGTACCCCCTCAACTCACTTTCTGAAAGACACCTTCACATACAGCTTCAACTAAATAGTGTGTAAGATCAGAAAATAAAAGTCACTTGAGCAAAAAGCCCCCTTTAGGGTACTTGTGACAACTTTCAAGAAATGATTTAGGGTGAAATGGGCCAACTTTCCAAAAACCAACACAACTGCAGAGGGGAAGGAGACTCTGAATTCTGATCTTGTCACCAAACTCACGCGAGTTTCCTTCTTGGTGAGTCATAACAACTGTACTAGGTGAGCTGTTGCACAAAGAAAACTTTAACTGCAGCAAAAAGGAGATCATGAGAAATAGCTTCCAAAGTCACGACTCCCCAAAAGAAGGTGAACAGGTTCCCTATTTTGATAGGGATTGTATGTAGAGGTGAGCATAAGGTCATTCATGTGCCTTAAGGAAATATGCCTATACCTATATTGCATGTTATATAAATGAGGCTGAGGCTACTCCTCTGGCAGAGATTTTCATATTATAATGAGGTAAAGGTAGTCCTAGGTCATTCTAGAGGTCACTCTCTGGTCCACCTGTGCAGACAAGAGTGAGGATTTAAGCTCAAACTGGCCTGGGTGGTCTGTCTCATCTTTGCATTCACCTGCAGCACTCAGGACAGGTCCCAAACATGCTGACAATTACTTACCTCCCTCTGAGCTCCTCCCAAAGACTTTCTCTAGCAGTTGCACATGGGAGCAGCCTGGCCGAAGGGGAGTAAGTACAAGTACCATCAGGAGCCACCCTGGTCCCCATGTGGAATGGGAATAAGTGACAAATGTCCTAATCTCCCCATCCCTGATGGAGCAACATTGAGGCACCTGCGTGTCAGAAGGTTGAGGTAAAGTAGCACCCAGATGTCCATAGTGATAACCTGCCTTCCTGGTTCTCTGTCCCCTCTTCCTCACTTGCTCCCAAACATTCCCGGGGTTATCTCCCAGCTGAATCTGCAGCTAATCTATCTCCCAACTGAACTATTAGCATCCAGGTCCTTGACTCAAGAGTCTACTTCTGGGGCAACCCCAAATGTAAAATGATGGGGGTGCTCATTTTCCAAAGCAAAGTGGGATATTTTCTGAAAGTTCAGGGTGGATTATTGATTTTTTTGTTTCTAGGAAATCTCGAGATTTTGGTCATTAAAAAATATCTTTGTTTACCCCTTCTCTTTTTTGTTAGTTGTTTGGCAAGTTCTTACTCTTACTCTTAATGGATTAAAAAAAATCTAGCTCATTTATTTAGAAAATGAGTTTTTAAAACAAGTTTTGGAACAAAATTTGCTGGAAGCCACCAACTAATGAAAGGCTAGTCTTCTCAATTGTAATTTCAACTTTTTTTTGTATTTTCGGTTTTTTTTATTTTTTAAATTCCTTTTCAATGTTCCAGAATTCATTGTTTATGCACCACATCCAGTGCTCCATGCAATACATGCCCTCCATAATACCTACCACAAGGCTCACCCAACCTCCCACCCCCCACCCCTCCAAAACCCTCAGGTTGTTTTTCAGTGTCCATAGTCTCTCATGGTTCCTCTCCCCCTCCAAATTCCCCCAGCTCCCTTCTCCTCTCCATTTCCCCATGTCCTCTGTGTTATTCCTTATGTTAAATTTAATTTTAAAATGTTTCAAATATTTATTGAGTACTGTACCTATTCTCTGACCCTCTCCTTACCTTTCCTTGCACCCACTCTCATTCCTTCATATCATACATAACTGGGAGTTAGCTGTCTTCTTTGTTCCTAATTGCTGCTTCCAAACAAGACCACTTCTCCTCCCTTCTTTTATAGAGACTCACCTTATCTGAAGTACAAACCACAAGATTATACCAACTTGCCTCATTTATGGAGTATTTTAGTCTCTTACTCCATTTTGTCTTCGCCAGTGTGTATTTTCACCCTTGAACGGATTCAGCAGTCCAAGGAGATGACCTATGCCCTGCCTTAGCTTCTTAGTTCCTTAACTTCCTCACAACCAGTTCTTCTTCCTCACTGCATTTTGGCAACCCCACTTCTTTAATCATACCTCTAAACCACAATGCCTACCAAGTCTCGGCTGAGTATCCCACTCTCAGAATTTCATTCTTTGCAGCTCACTCATTTTACTACACTGCTTTGCGTCCATGGGACTCCATGGACTAACTCACCATTTTCTTACTATTCATCACTTTTGTCTGTCCTCCACTTCAACTGTCATGCCTCCCCTCTTATAGTTTCAGCCCCAACCTAATTTCTGCTCCTTGCATACATCCTCATCTCCCTTAATGGCTCTCACCTGGCAAATTGCAACCCAGTCAGGTTAAACCTGATTCCTACCCTAATCCACATCCACATTTGAGGACCAATGGTTGGGACAAAGCCCACATCATTGCTGAATTGTCACAATTGTTTTACTCAAACTCTTTCATTTTGAGATAATTGTAGGTTCACATGCAGTCATGTGAAAAAAAACACAAAAAGATCTCTTGTACACTTTACCCAGTTTCCCCCAAAGGTAACACCTTGTAAAAGGCAGTATAGTATTCCAACCAGGATGTTGACATCAATACGATCAAGATGGTGTCACAAGGATATGTCTTAATGTCTTTTTATGGCTCACTTTCCTCCCACATCTACCATGTCTTTAATGCTTGAAAACCACTAATCTATTTTCTATTTCTTTAAATTTGTAATTTCAAGAATTTTATATAAATCATATACATTGAACCATAAAGTATATGGCCTTTTGAGGTTGGAATTTTTCACTCAGCATCATTCTCTGTAGATTTGTCCAAATTGTTGTATATATCAATAGTCTGTTCCTTTACATTGCTGAGTAGTACTCCATGGTCCTTGTGACTGTACCACAATTTGATTAATCCTGCACTCATTGAAGGGCATCTGGGTTAATTCCAATTTGGGGCTATTATGAAAACTTCCATAAGCATTCATGTGTATATAATCGTGTGAATGTCTCTTTATTTCTCTGGAGTAAATGCCAAGATTATAATTTCTGGGTTCTATGATATTTGCATGTTTAAAATTTTAAGAAACTATTAAACAATTTTCTGGAGAGACTCTACCATTTTACATTTCCACAAGCAATGTATATGTAACTCAGTTTCTCCATATTCTCATCAATGTTGGTGTTGTCACTTGCTATTATTAATATTATTTGCTCTTCTGAGAGAAGTATGGTAGTCTTTCATTACGATTTTAATTTGTATTTTCTTAGTGGATAGTGATAGACAACTCTTCCTGTACTAATTTGCAATCAATTTGTCCTCTTCTGTAAAATGTTTGTTCATACCTTTTGCCCATTTTCTGATTTTATTTATTTTTATTGTTGGTGCTGAGAGTTCTTTATATATTTTAGATACCAGACTTTTGTTGGGTATGTAATTTTCAAATATTTTCTCCTTGTCTATAGCTTGCCTTATCCTTTTAATAAGGTCTTTTTAATTTTGGTGAAATCCAATTTATCAGATTTTTATGGACCATATTTGGTGCCAAGTCTAAAAACTTCTTTGCCTGATCTTTGAGCCTAGAGATATTCTCTGATTTTTTTTCTAAAAGTTTTATAATTTTACATTTTATGCTTAAGTCCATAACTCATTTTGAGCTAATTTTTATGTAAGGTGAAAATGGCTGAGGTTCACGTTTTTTGCCTGTGGCTGTCCAACAGGACCATCTCTGTTTGTTGAAAGGGCTATCTTTCCTCCATTGAATTTCTTTTGTGCCTTTAAGGAGAAAAATCAGTCCAGCATATCTGTGTGGGCCTATTTCTGGACTATCTATTCTGTATCATCGTTCAGTGTCTATCCCTCTGGCAATAATTCTGATCATGTTGTAAAAATTCACATACATCCCAGCTGGCCTTTACTAATGCCCATCCACCCACCATATCTAACTGCTTGTTCTCAGTCTTGTAAGGATGACCATTTAATATCTCTTGCTATTGCTAAGTGCACATCACCCACTCCACCTGCTTCACTCTCAGCCTATTTCTTCACGTATTATTTTCCTGAAAAAGTAGATGGTGTTGAGGGAATTACCTTACCTCCCCACAACCACGTCTACCAGTAGCCTGCATCTGGCTCACATGTTCTCTCTTCTCTCCTGTGGCACTTGTGAAGTTTCCCTGTTCTTGTCTAAGGCTGGCCCTGAAGCTTATTGCTTAGATTCAGCTCATTCTTGCAATTCCACTCCTCCTGAATCTGCAAATTTCCCCTGTTATTTCCATCAACACAGATTATATCATAATCACTCCACATAAATGACAACCACAAAAACTTCTATAGGGGAAATTATGAAAAACTCCAAAATAGACCAAAAATTTACTAAGTCTCTTCTATGGAAAGCAATGCATTATCTAAATACTTTTTCCCTGGTGATCTGGTTCTCAGAATCTCTGCACCTCTCATTGTCTTTGAGCTGTTTTATGACTCTGGAAATTATAGATAACTGATAGAAATGAAAATGATAGTTATCCACAGATATACAAATTCTGTCTTGTGGAAAGACAATAATTTCTTTTTTCCTCCATGGAAAAGCTAGTTTTACAGCTTTTTATAAATTCATGTCAGCATTCCTGACTTAGCACTCTAGGTTGATGCAATAATTTAATTTCAAATTCTCTCTCTAGGTTGATGCAATAACTTAAATTCTCTCTGGAACCAATGATAACATCTTACAAGTTCCCTCATTAATTAATGAATTACATAAAATATTTGACACGTGTTCATTTTCCATTTATTTGAGTAATTATTTTAAAATTTAAAAATTATTATCCTTTAATATATCCCTAAACACATGCCCCCCTGTGGTTACATACAGTTCTATTTACTGGCTTCCCTTTCACTAAAACCTGTCTTGAAAGAGTTGTCTGTATGTGTTGTCTTCATGTCCACCCTTGGCTGATGGACATCCTGGGCTGATGTAAAGAGGGAATCAATTATGATTTCTTGCATGCCTGAGTTGTGGACTGAGTTTTTAACTAGTCTCATGTGCGTGCATCTGTCTCCAGATAATGTCATTACTTGTTATAATTGAGAATAACATAGAATCCTCTATATCAGGTCTTTGGGGGCTCCCTTCAGATGGTGGGAGAGGGTACAGAAAATGGTAGAAGAATATGAAGGGTTTCTTAAGGCATCTCCGTCCTTAACAGAGTAAGAACTTTTGCTGTATTCCACATAGCAGAGAATGCCATCATAAAAATTCAATTTTATTCACCCATGTCACTCTGAAGCAGAATTTCTCTTCCTGGATATTATTGACATTTGGGGAAAGATAATTCTTTGAGAAAGGGCAGCTGTCCTGTGCATTATAGGATGTTTAGCAGCATTCCTGACCCGGACCCACTAGGTGCCAGTAGTACAACTCCACTACCCAGTTGTGAAATGCAAAAATGTCTCCAAGTGTTATCAAAAGTCCCCTGGGATGGGAGCAGGGATTAAAATTACCCCATCTGAGAACCACTCTCCTTGGGTTCTTCATGTGAGTGACTATTATGTTAGATTTCATTTCCATAGAAAGCCAAAGAATCCCATAAGGAGTGATTACCTCCCCTGGGGCCTTCTATCAGGTGGTATCACCCATCATTCCCGTAGCAAGCTGGACTGTGGGGCAAGACAGTGAGCAGCCTCAGCTTTCTAGTGCCAGGAGCCTAGGGCATTCACAGTTAGAAAATCCTCCTTTTTTTCTGACTAACAATTTAAATCACCTTCCTTCATTCTCTCCCAAGGCGGCAGGGAACAATTGCGAACTATTTAAATTCAAAGTCAGGAGAGAAAGCTTGTAGGCTCGGCTCAACCTCTGCCTGGCTGATCTGACCTGGCAAAGAGAATTACTACCTAGGGATTAATTCCTAATTTTAAACTTCGAAGAATTGATAAAAAGCAGTGTGTGTGGGGAGGGGGTGGGGGGAACAGACGGACTGTTCTCTGTAATGTATAACTAGGACTGCCCTCCTTCTTCTTCCTCTGCCTTGGCATATTACACGTGCTCAGATTTCAACATCTTTGTCTTCATGGATTTCATTGGTCCCTACACCATCCTCTTAAGACTTTTTAAAGCCTCAACTTCTGCAAGCCTGGTTTCCCAGGCTGCTACCTTAATCATCTTTCCCAGGCTGTGTGCTTTTCTTCTGGGAAAAGAATTCTAGATTACTGTGCTGTCCAAATGTTGCCACTAGCCACACACAGTTATTTAAATTTAAAATTTTATAATTAAACAAGATTTAAAAGTCAGTTTCTCCATTGCATTAGTCAAGTGCTCAGTGGCCACACAGAGGTGGTAACAGCTGTATTGGGCAGTGTTTATGTGGAGTATTTCCATTATCACAGCACATTCTAAGCATTTCAAATATTTTGTCCTTATGAGCTTCATGTATTTGCCTGTTTTATGAAGCTGAATATTTTCATGGATCTGTTATTTTAAAATTATTTTCCTTCCACTTATAATCACTCAGTGTTGAATTATTCTTGGACTTTTGACTTGCCGTTTTCAGCTTTTTCAGCTCTATGGCATAATTGCTAAATTTAATCCACCAAATAGGAGCAGAAAGGTAATGGGCTGAATCCACACTTGTTTTTCAGCTGAGGTGGTGCTGGGGTCCCCTTGCTGCACAATAAAAGAGGACATGGAAGTGCTGGTGGTGCTAGTTTCTTTCAAGATCTCAACAGAGCATCCTGTGTGGTCCAACATGTGAGGTGCTATTTTAAAGCCCTCATGAGTGTATGGCTGGGGGGAATGCTCTAAGTAGTTCTACCATTGCTAGGTGTCTCCTTGATTGAAAAACAACAACAGCAGCAACAACAAAGAACACTCTATTTCCCAGATTCAAGACACTGCAGTCAAGGTTAATTCAGCACTTGAGTTTCTGATGTGAAAGCAAGTATACCGAGGATGCCAAACTATCATCCTAAGGTCCTGCCCATGCCTCCTTATGCTCTGTGATATGAAACAAACAAACAAAAATTATTATTACTCTGTTACAGTAACCAGAATAGACCCAAGACAGAGTCACTCATGCTATGCCCCATATCAGCAAACCAAAACTAAACTAAGTTTTTATGCTCAGATATCCCAAAAAAGGAAGGCCAAGTCAACTACTCAGTGCTCAGCACAAGTTACCTGATCTGGCTCCAAGACTTCCTTTTGCTTCATATAGGGAAATTAACCCTGTTTTAACCAATCAGTAAAAGCTCAGTGCAACTTCCTTGTTCCTGCTCACTTTGGTCTATAAAAGACTAAAGGGTATTATGCTGAGTGAAATAAGTCAATCAGAGAAAGACAATTATCATATGATCACCCTGATATGAGGAAGTTGAGAGGTAATGTGGGGAATTTGGAAGGTAGGAAAGGAATAAATGAAACAAGATGGGATCCGGAGGGAGACAAACCATAAGAGACTCTTAATCTCACAAAACATACTGAGGGTTGCCGGGGGGATAGGGAGACAATGGTTGGGTTATGGACATGGTGAGTGCTGTGAAGTGTGTAAACCTGGTGATTCACAAACCTGTATCCCTGGGGCTAATAATACATTATATGTTAATAAAAAAAATTTTTTTAAAAAGATCTCTTGAATTGAACAACCCTTTGGAGCTCCTTTCTATCTGCTATATTGGATACTGCTTGAATCCTGATTTGCTAAATAAAAGCCTAGATCAGTAAAATGTTTGTGGAAAATTTTATTTTATTTTATTATTTTTTTAAAGATTTTATTTATTTATTAGTTAGAGAGAGAGAGAGAGAGAGAGAGCACAGGCAGACAGAGAGGCAGGCAGAGGCAGAGGGAGAAGTAGGCTCTCTGCTGAGCAAGGAGCCCGATGTGGGACTCGATCCCAGGACGCTGGGATCATGACCTGAGCTGAAGGCAGCCGCTTAACCAACCGAGCCACCCAGGCATCCCGAAAATTTTCTTTTAATAAGCTAGGTCCCAATTCAAGTATTCTTTATTCATGGAACCTTAGTTTCTTATCTGTTAAGGACAGAAATAACACTCACTCATGAGATAGCTGTGGAAGTCTATTCACAGAGCACGTTTGTAGCATTCCCAGCCGAGTTAACTTCCTTTTTGAAACAAGGGGTCCCTTTTGACTCTAGGGGTACAGATGTTTGTGCTGGGCATGGTGGTGGCTTTTCCACAGGGTGATTTTTCTTCCTGCCTAGGGTTATGAGTTGTTTAAGAAAGGGGCATATTTCATGTGCTTTGATGGTCTTCATATATTTAGAACATTGCCTTTAGGCAAATATTTACTGATAGGCAGATGATAAATAGTCAATTTCTGGCATCAGATATGTTCTTACTGAATAGAAAGGCTGGCTAATAGTCTCAGGAACATTAGGAGATAATTTATTTAATTAATACTTAATTTACATGTATTGCACAACCACATGGGCATTGTGGGAGAGAGAGGGAAATATAGCTTCATCTCTGTTGGTTGAGAGAATAAATTTTTGTGTAGAAATACTCTTTAATCTTGGTTTCTCAAGCATGAAGTGTGGTTAGATTTCACAGAATCCTTTTGTGGGATAGAGAACTTGGAGAAGCTCAGGGCAACTGTGGGTGTCTGGGGTGTGTTCCCGGACTGTGATTTGGATGGGCATTGTCTGCAGGGCTTGTGGTAATTGAGCCATGGGTAACTTTGGCTCTAAGTTGCAGCTGATAAAAGAACTATTATAGTTACATTTGGTTTTGCTTATATCTAAAGTAGTGGGGAGAATATTGGGTTAGGAGTCATGATGGCTATGTTCTAACCCATATTTGCCATTTACATGGCCGACCCTGGCTAGTCATTCAGTTACTAGGATATCTTTCATCATTAGGAAGAAAGATTCCATTCTTATCGAGGAGAAAAATCACATGGGAAAATGGATATGGTGTTTGTGCAGATACTACATAAATGTATACATGTAATTTGGGGTGGTACAAATAACACAACTTTTTTTAATGAAAAGTAAAGTAAGTAAGAATGATAATATTTTTTCATTCCAAAATACCTATTTTTAAGAACACAAGTAATATTTTTAGGAGAAGAGGAAAGGAACTGGTTAGTACAGAGTAGAGTTATATTTCTAACCCACATGCACCAGAATAATCTCCACAAACAGAAGCCTGGACATTTCCCCGTTATCTGTCTTTTGTGATAGAGATAACCGAGATGAGAAAACAGACAAAGAGCATCTGTCACTTAAAAAGAAGGACAACTAGGAATGTAGAGGTCCTAAGCAATACTATTCTGACTCAAAATCTTTTCACACTTTGGAGAAATTTAAGATTTGTTTCTGTTTAGAACTTATTTTTCAAGATTCTTTAGTTGATAAATAACTAGTGCTTGTGCTGCATCTTCTTCATAAAGTTAATTTGTGTGCTTTGCTGTTGTTGTGAACTAAGTCTGGCTAGCCAATAAACCTATGAAAAAGATGTTCAATCTGTTTGCATCAAATAGATGTAAACCAAAGCAATAAGGTGTTTTAATGATCATATTGGTAAAGATAACAAAGATTAATAAATCTGTAGCTGACGTGGGTGTGGGGAAATGGGTTCCTCTTCATGGGGTTGGTGGGAGAGGAAATGTCTATGCAAACTGCCCATCATAGCAGGAACAGCATAAACACTTGCCAATGGAGGGGCAGGAGTTTAAACAAAACAGTTTACAGATATGCCCTAGGTTATTATGACACCTACAATGATGTGTGTCTATATTTGGTGATGAGGAAAAATTTGTAGTTGAAAAATCAGCACAAAACAAAGTGCAAAAAAACAGGGTGAAAATTATGTTTAATGCACCTATTTTATGTAAAATCATATGTGTAGACACATATGGACATACACATGAATAGAGAGATGTAGAAAAATGTCTGCTTACCAAATGGTAATGATGGTTATCCCTGGACCAAGGGCTTTCAGGTGACTTTTACTTTCCCTTTTATAAGTTTTTTTGTTTGTTTGTTTAATAGCTATATTTATTTTTTTTCTTCAGTTTTTTTTTAATTTAAGCTTTATTTAAACATATAATGTAACCCCACCACCCTCTCCCAACCCCTCTTCCCCCCACCCCCCTCAGTTTGTTTTATGACATTAAGAGTCTCTTTTGGTTTGTCTCCCTCCCGATCCCATCTTCTTTCATTTTTACTTTTCCTACCACCTTAACTCCCACCCCCGTTGCATCTCCACTTCCTCATATCAGGGAGATCATGTGATAGTTGTCTTTCTCCAGTTGACTTATTTCGCTAAGCATAATACGCTCTAGTTCCATCCATGTTGTCGCAAATGGTAAGATTTCATTTCTTTTGATGGCTGCATAGTATTCCATCGTATATATATATACCACTTCATCTTTATCCATTCATCTGTTGATGGACATCTAGGTTCTTTCCATAACTTGGCTATTGTGGACATTGCTGGGTCATAAGGTAGCTCTATTTTCAATTTTTTGAGGAACCTCCATGCTGTTTTCCAGAGTGGTTGCACCAGCTTGCATTCCCACCAACAGTGGAGGAGGGTTCCCCTTTCTCCACATCCTTGCCAGCATCTGTCATTTCCTGACTTGTTCATTTTAGCCATTCTGACTGGTGTGAGGTGGTATCTCATTGTGGTTTTGATTTGTATTTCCCTGATGCCCAGTGATGTGGAGCACTTTTTCATGTGTCTGTTGGCCATCTGGATGTCTTCTTTGCAGAAATGTCTGTTCATGTCCTCTGCCCATTTCTTGATTGGATTATTTGTTCTTTGGGTGTTGAGTTTGCTAAGCTCTTTATAGATTTTGGATACTAGCCCTTTATCTGATATGTCTTTTGCAAATATCTTCTCCTACTCTGTCAGTTGTCTTTTGGTTTTGTTGACTGTTTCCTTTGCTGTGCAAAAGCTTTTGATCTTGATGAAGTCCCAATAGTTCATTTTT
>ML111780.1:32329-51838 GCA_003697995.1 Taxidea taxus jeffersonii
TTTCTTTTTCAATATTCCTTTGGCTATTCGAGGTCTTTTCTGGTTCCATATAAATTTTAGGATTATTTGTTCCATTTCTTTGAAAAAATTGGATGGAATTTTGATAGGCATTGCATTAAATGTGTAGATAGCTTTAGGTAGCATAGACATTTTCACAATATTTATTCTTCCAATCCATGAGCATGGAACATTTTTCCATTTCTTTGTGTCTTCCTCAATTTCTTTCATGAGTACTTTATAGTTCTCTGAGTATAGATTCTTTGCCTCTTTGGTTAGGTTTATTCCTAGGGATCTTATGGTTTTGGGTGTAATTGTAGATGGGATTGACTCCTTAATTTCTCTTTCTTCTGCCTTGTTGTTGGTGTAAAGAAATGCAACTGGTTTCTGTGCATTGATTTTATATCCTGACACTTTACTGAATTCCTGTACAAGCTCTAGCAGTTTTGGAGTGGAGCCTTTTGGGTTTTCCACATATAGTATCATATCATCTGCAAAGAGCGATAGTTTGACTTCTTCTTTGCCGATTTGGATGCCTTTAATTTCTTTTTGTTGTCTGATTGCTGAGGCTAGGACTTCTAGTACTATGTTGAATAGCAGTGGTGATAGTGGACATCCCCGAAGTTTTCCTGACCTTAACGGAAAAGCTCTCAGTTTTTCTCCATTGAGAATGATACTTGCCGTGGGTTTTTCATAGATGGCTTTGATAATATTGAGGTATGTGCCTTCTATCCCTACACTTTGAAGAGTTTTGATTAGGAAGGGATGTTGCACTTTGTCAAATGCTTTTTCAGCATCTATTGAGAGTATCACATGGTTCTTGTTCTTTCTTTTGTTAATGTACTGTATCACATTGATTGATTTGCGGATGTTGAACCAACCCTGCTGCCCTGGAATAAATCCCACTTGGTCGTGGTGAATAATCCTTTTAATGTACTGTTGGATCCTATTGGCTAGTATTTTGGTGAGAATTTTCGCATCTATGTTCATCAAGGATATTGGTCTGTAATTCTCTTTTTTGATGGGATCCTTGTCTGGTTTGGGGATCAAGGTGATGCTGGCCTCATAAAATGAGTTTGGAAGTTTTCCTTCCATTTCTATTTTTTGGAACAGTTTCAGGAGAATAGGAATTAATTCTTCTTTAAATGTTTGGTAGAATTCCCCTGGGAAGCCATCTGGCCCTGGGCTTTTGTTTGTTTGGAGATTTTGGATGACTGTTTCAATCTCCTTACTGGTTATGGGCCTATTCAAGTTTTCTATTTCTTCCTGGTTCAGTTTTGGCAGTTTATATGTCTCTAGGAAAGCATCCATTTCTTCCAGATTGTCGAATTTGTTGGCATAGAGTTGTTCATAATATGTTCTTATGATTGTTTGTATTTCTTTGGTGTTGGTTGTGATCTCTCCTCTTTCATTCATGATTTTATTTATTTGGGTCCTTTCTCTTTTCTTTTGGATAAGTCTGGCCAGGGGCTTATCAATCTTATTCTTTCAAAGAACCAGCTCCTAGTTTCGTTGATTTGTTCTATTGTTTTTTTGGTTTCTATTTCATTGATTTCTGCTTTGATCTTTATTATTTCTCTTGTCCTGCTGGGTTTAGGCTTTCTTTGTTGTTCTCTCTCGAGTTCCTTAAGGTGTAGGGTTAGGTTGTGTATTTGAGACCTTTCCTGTTTCTTGAGATAGGCTTGTATCGCTATATATTTTCCTCTCAGGACTGCCTTTGTTGTGTCCCACAGATTTTGGATCATTGTGTTTTCATTATTATTTGTTTCCATGGTTTTTTTCAATTCTTCTTTAATTTCCTGGTTGACCCATTCATTTTTTAGGATGCTGTTGAGTTTCCATGTATTTGTGCTCTTTCCAAATTTCCTCTTGTGATTGAGTTCTAGCTTCATAGCATTGTGGTCTGAAAATATGCAGGGAATGATCCCAATCTTTTGATACCTGTTGAGACCTGATTTATGCCCCAGCATGTGATCTATTCTGGAGAATGTTCCATAAGCACTAGAGAAGAACGTGTATTCTGTTGCTTTGGGGTAGAATGTTCTGAATATATCTGTGATGTCCATCTGCTCCAGTGTGTCATTTAAGACCTTTATTTCCTTGTTGGTCTTTTGCTTGGATGATCTGTCCATTTCAGTGAGGGGTGTGTTAAAGTCTCCAACTATTATTGTATTCTTGTCAATGTGTTTCTTTGATTTTGTTATTAATTGGTTTATATAGTTGGCTGCTCCCACATTAGGGGCATAGATATTTAAAATTGTTAGATCTTCTTGTTGGACAGACCCTTTGAGTATGATGAAGTGTCCTTCCTCATCTCTTATTATAGTCTTTGGCGTAAAATCTAATTGATCTGATATAAGGATTGCCACCCCAGCTTTCTTCTGATGTCCATTAGCATGGTAAATTGTTTTCCACCCCCTCACTTTCAATCTGGAGGTGTCTTCAGGTCTAAAATGAGTTTCTTGTAGGCAGCATATTGATGGGTTTTGTTTTTTTATCCATTCTGAAACCCTGTGTCTTTTGATTGGGGCATTTAGCCCATTTACGTTCAGGGTAACTATTGAGAGATATGAATTTAGTTGCATTGTATTGCCTGTATGGTGACTGTTACTGTATATTGTCTCTGTTCCTTTCTGATAATACTTTTAGGGTCTCTCTTTGCTTAGAGGACCCCTTTCAATATTTCCTGTAGAGCTGGTTTGGTGTTTACAAACTCTTTCAGTTTTTGTTTGTCCTGGAAGCTTTTTATCTCTCCTTCTATTTTCAATGATAACCTAGCTGGATAAAGTATTCTTGGCTGTATGTTTTTTCTCGTTTAGTGCTCTGAATATATCATGCCAGTTCTTCCTGGCCTGCCAGGTCTCTGTGGATAAGTCTGCTGCCAATCTAATATTTTCACCATTGTACATTACAGACTTCTTGTCCCGTGCTGCTTTCAGGATTTTCTCTTTGTCGCTAAGACTTGTAAATTTTACTATTAAATGGCGGGGTGTGGGTCGATTCCTATTGATTTTGAGGGGTGTTCTCTGCACCTCCTGGATTTTGATGCTTGTTCCCCTTGCTATATTAGGGAAATTCTCTACAATAATCCTCTCCAGTATACCTTCTGCTCCTATTTCTCTTTCTTCTTCTGGAATCCCAATTATTCTAATGTTGTTTCGTCTTATGGCATCACTTATCTCTCGAATTCTCCCCTCGTGGTCCAGTAGCTGTTTGTCTCTCTTTTGCTCAGCTTCTTTATTCTCTGTCATGTGGTCTTCTATATCACTAATTCTTTCTTCTGCCTCATTTATCCTAGCAGTAAGAGCCTCCATATTTGATTGCACCTCATTAATAGCTTTTTTTATTTCAACTTGATTAGACTTTAGTTCTTTTATTTCTCCAGAAAGGGCTTTTATTTCTCCTGACAGCGTTTCTCTAATATCTTCCATGCCTTTTTCGAGCCCGGCTAGAACCTTGAGAATCGTCATCCTGAATTCCAGATCTGACATATTACCAATGTCTGTATTGATTAGGTCCCTAGCCTTCGGTCCTGTCTCCTGCTCTTTTTTTTGTGGTGAGTTTTTCCGCCTTGTCATTTTGTCCAGATAAGAATCCCCTGTTCTCCTTGTTAAGTGAACTTGGTCTTGCCTGGATTTCTTTGATCTTCTGGGGGAGGGGCCTGTCGTAGTGATTCTCAGGTGTCTTTGCCCCAGGCGGAGTTGCACCGCCCATACCAGGGGCCGGGCTAAGTAATCCTCTCAGGTTCGCTTTCGGGAGCTTTTGTTCCCTGAACGCTTTCCGTAGAGTTCCGGAGGTCGGGAATGACAATGGCGGCCTCCCAATCTCCAGTTCAGAGGAGCCGAGAGCTAGGG
This sequence comes from Taxidea taxus jeffersonii, assembly GCA_003697995.1. Taxonomy (NCBI): domain Eukaryota; kingdom Metazoa; phylum Chordata; class Mammalia; order Carnivora; family Mustelidae; genus Taxidea; species Taxidea taxus. The sequence continues at coordinate 36,181 of ML111780.1, forward strand.
GCCCCAGTCTTCAGTGCGCCTTCATAGAAAAGCGTTTAATCCCTCCGGTCTCCCCAGCCCACATTTGTGCCCGGAGACCGCGCGCGCCCGGAGACTGTGCGCGCCTGGAGACCGCGCTCAGAGAAAATCCTGCGTAAGCAGTCCAGTCTCACTGGCTTCTGGGAGTGCTCTGAGCTCACCCAGCCTGTGACCAAGCGTCTCTGTCTCTGGCAGAGTCCCACCTGGAGTCTCCGAACCCCGTAGATCCCTGAGCTCTCCCGGGTCGGAGTCTCCCCGGATCTTGTGGGGACCCCTCGCACAGAGCACTGGCCCATGCCACAGAGCACAGGTCCGTGTCACAGACCACTAGGAAACCTCGGCTCTGTCTCCGCAGCCGGCTTCCCTGCTCTAATACCTGTGAGCTCTGCAACACTCAGACACACCCGATCCTTCTGTGACCCTGCGGGACCTGAGTCCACGTTGTCCCCGTGAGGTCTTCACCCCAGTTTAGCCTCTGGAGTGATGTCCCTCCCTGGAGCAGACTTTTAAAAGTCCTGATTTTGTGCTCTGCCACTTGCCGGGAGCCGGCCCCTCCCCCTGGGGTCTATCTTCCCGTGGCGTTGGATTCACTTCTCCGCTGGTCCTACCTTTCAGAAAGTGGTCGATTTTCTGTTTCTAGAATTGTTGTTTTTCTTCTCTTCGATCTCCTGTTGGATTTGTAGGTGTTCGGAATGGTTTGATAGGCTATCTAGCTGATCTCCTGCTGGCTGATGTCGTCTCAGCCTGCTACTTCTCCGCCATCTTGACTCCTCCCTCCCTTTTATAAGTTTTTAAAAATAATTTATATGTCCAAGAAAATGAATTAGTTTCTTTCATTTGAAAAATGAAAATATAGTAGTTCATAGCATAAAATAGACTGAAGGGTAGCTTTCTCAACAAAAATTGTTTCATAGTCAGTGTATATTAATGACATATGTGACTTAATGGTCTTTCTTGAAAATCTTCAAAAATATGCAGCTGGTATGGATTGAATGTTTATGGTCCTCTCCCCACATACCCCAATCCATACATTGAATTTCCAATCTCACATATTATGATATTTGGAGGTAAAGTCGTTGGGAGGTAATTAAATTTCAGTGAGGCTGTGAGTGTGGAACCCTCACGATAAAATTAGTGTTCTTATAAGAAGAGACTGTCTGGATCTCACTCATTCTTTGGCATGTGAGGACATAGCAAGAAGGCAGCCAGCCATCTGTACACCAGAAAGAGAGTCCTCATCAAGAACTCAACTAAGCTGGCACCCTAATCTCAGACTTCCAGCCTGAGAACTCTGAGAAATAGATGTTTATTGTTTAAGAATCCAGCCTATGGTATTTTATTATAATACTACAATTGGTATTATATAGCAGCCCAGGTTTCCTTCCCAGCCCCAGGTTCCTGGGTGATTGAAGCACGATTTGGCTTGTAGGTTGGGGCTGTACCAGATGTCAGAGCAAGTCCTGTGAAATTTTCATGCAGGATCTCTGAAGTACCACTATTGCTTTTCCTCTTGGCAGGAAGTAAGTATTCAGAAACATTCTTAATGGGAAAGATGTGTTCTTTCGTCCGGCCTGGCCATGACTCATAAATTACACTGCCCCAGCCTCCACTCATCTTTGCTGAGAGAACTTGAGTAATAATATTGTAAAATAATGAGAAGTTCTGTTCTGGATCAGAAAATGTCACCAGGAACCAGCCAGACTGTACTGCCCAAGTTTACAACAAAGCTTAAGTGTTTCCTCTACTTGAGGAAAAGTACAAGATACCTGAGATGTTCATTTTGTTTTCAGATTCAGTGCCTTAGAGAAATGGAGGCTGGAATTGGAAAAATGTTTTTTTTTTTTTTAAGTACTATTTCCTTTAAGAAATTCCATGTGGATGCATATGAATGACAGATCCTCAAAGAACCTTTCTCAGTCACTTTTTATGTGTATATGTGTGTGGTCTGAATGCAAACAAACTATTAGATTTCTACTCCTTGCTTAAATAAACAGAAATATCCTTTGCATCTCAGTGATTACACTTTCTAGGGCATTCCCTCTCTAGGGCAAACTGAAAGAAATACAAACAAGCATGTTGTCATCTGCCTTCTCCCTTATGAAGGAAGTAGGTATAACATTATCCAAAATAAAAACTACAAATACAGTATGAAATGTAAATGATGTACTATATCTGTTTTTATGAACTTTATATTAACAAGTTTTCTCGGGGCACCTTAAAGCCTCTGCCTTCGGCTCAGGTCATGATCCCAGGGTCCTGGGATTGAACCCTGTATTGGGCTCTTTGCTCTGCATGGGGCCTGCTTCCTCCTCTCTCTCTGTCTGCCTCTCTGACTACTTGTAATCTCTGTCTGTCAAATAAATAAATAAAATCTTTAAAAAAATTTTTTTCTCATAAATCTGGTCTATACCACTTCTACCCAAAGAATAGTGTTGCTGTGGAGACCTTATGTAGGGTAGAGTTCTTAATTTGAAGGCAGGGATCCATAAATAGGTATCGAGTGAAACCTATACCTTTTTTTCCATTTACCTTGTACTTGCATTATGAATGTAGGCAGCAAACCACGTCAGTTTTTGGCAAAACCTTTACCTTGTCACTCCTAAAAATCACAGGCATTTTCATATCACATTATAGTCACCACTGATTTGGGATCATTCTTTATACTCATCAGTAGTTTGAGATCATGGTCAGTATGAATCTCACTGGTAGATCATTATTTCTCAATTTGTTGAAGAAGGTTATTATATCACAATTAAAATATGTTGATAAGATATTTTCAGATAATTTTTTGTAATCTTTTGTGTTTTGTACATTGAAGAGCATTATGATGAGAAGGGGTCTGCAGGCTTACCCTACAATGCCAAAGGGTTTTTGTCACAAAAGAGAGCCAGAGTCTGAACTAGAAGCCATCATGGACTCTGGAATATTTTGGGGTGTTGGGTGAGTTCCACTCCCCCCAAAAGCTATTTTATGGAGAGAAGAGTGAGTGCACAGTGGACGCACATTAGATATTTGTTGATGAATGAACACTGCCATCAGCTGCTTTCCTTAACCTGTCTCTTTAAACCAACTGCCCTCAGGCTCCGTGTTCTTTGGTTTCCCAAAGACAGTGCTGTGGCCATTTGGCAGCAGTGATACCTGGCACATGGCGGCAAGTAACTATTATGCTGATGCATACACAAGGAGTCCTTGGGCAGATGGAACCTTGGGGCTGGAGAGAACTCAGGGCCCACCTGCATGACCTCTTCCTTCTGGGGCTGCTCTCCAAAGACTGCTTGTCCCATGAGGTCATTTTTTTCCCTCATCTCTGCTATTTTCCAACTCTGCCACACATCCCTTTGTTCACTTGGTTAAGTTAAGAGGATTTAGGGTTGGAGTGTAGTGACATCATTTTAGAATGCTTTCTTAGTACCCATTTCTTATCTCTCACTAGCCCTGTCTTTGTTTCCCTCTACCAAGCTTAGAAATAAATAGTGGGTGAGATTGGTCACTCGGCATTGAATTGGCTTAGCTAGTGATTGGTTCAGAGTGGGCATGTGACTTTGTCTGGACCAGTGAGAGTGATTCCATGACTCTTCTGGATCTAAGAACAGAAAGTTTCCCTCTCCTCTGGACAAGACAGTTTGGAGATATTAGGGTTGAGGTAGCTATAGCCATTTTACTACTGAGGCAACCCATAGAGAACAGAGCCAAGAGCTAAAGAAAACCAGTCCCTTGATGACAGTTGAAGACCTGCTGGATCAGGCCCCATCTAGAGTGATCTACTCTGGGCTTCCAATTAGTGCCATCTCTGTATTCCCTCTATTGTTCAAGCTATTAAATAATTTTCCTAAAGTGAGACACAAGCACAATGCACGGCTCAATGAGTAGTATACAGTAAACACACTTGTAACCACTGAAGTTAGGAAATGGAACTTTGTCAGTCACCTCAGAAGCACCTAGGATCTGAAACTACTCCCTCTCCAAAATGTAACTACTATCCTGAATGCTAGAATAATCACTTGCTTATGCTGCTCCATAGTTTTGTCACAAAATGTGGATTCCTGGACACTACAGTTTGATATTGTCCATGGTTATAAATCTGGTGCAGGGAAGTGGCTAATAGTAGAAGTGGCTAAAAGTTGTTTTGCTGCCTATAACAAAAGTTGTTTATAGCCTCAAACAATAGTCCTGACCATTGTCAGTGACACTCCTTCCAGCTGGATTGGGCCCTCTCTCCTAGTGCCTGCCTTGGTACAATCATGCCTGTTGGTGACTGTGGGTTCCCCTATCAGACACCTCATTACTTTCTGGTTCTGTTCTCTATTCCACACATGGTGATAGCATTCAGGACTTGTACCTGTTGGTTGGTTGTCTTCATCTCCTTATGTTTTGGAGCTTACAGGGGATCTTTTCTGTTTGCTTTAATGTGAGGAAGTGAAGAGATTCAAAAACTGCATCTCATTTTCCTAGAATCCCTTTTTGTTCAAGTCAGTTCAGTGGGTTCTCTGATGCATAGAACTAAAAGATGCTATCAGTAAAATAAAAACATCTGATCTAATCACCGTGATATGAGGATGAGAAAAATGATGTCCAAGGACATCATGGCTTGAATAGGGGCCCATGACATGCTATTCACTGAGCTGGGATGTCTGAATCCTGAATCACTGTTTCTCCCCACTATGATCTCCCAAACTCAAGAGGCAATAAACTAGTGAGCTCTCTGACAAGTAAGCTGCCAAACTCCCAGTTACTGAGCCACATCTCCAGGCTCAGATAAGCCATCTTCCTCCTTCCATATTTCATAACTTGAATACATCTTCCCAGAGTCATTGACACATCTTTTGATTGTTTCAGCATGGTCTGCAATGTAAGATTTCTTTTGCATGTGTGCATCTTTTAGAAACATTTCTCTTAAACAATGTGTTGGACATGAAAAAGTGAAGAGTGATTTAGATATTACCATACAGGTTTGCAAAGTTGTTTTCAAATGAAGGATGTGGTAAATAGTTTGATTTAAGCGAACTCAGTGTACGAAATGCATATCACCTTGAAAGGCTATCATGCATTCCCTTTCTAAAAGCATTTCCACCATTGGTTCTCAGGTGGATAATTTTCAAACTGGGTTCCCAGGAACACATAGAACTCGCCAAGATGTTCCAGGCTTCTCTAAGTATAAGAGGAAGCGGGGGGTAGAACCTATCAAGCTTCAGACTTGGATTGATTTTATATGGAGACAAGCTGCATGAAATGTCATTTGCAGGCAAAGTTCCTCTGCCAAAAGACAGAAAAAGGAAAAAAGAACCCACTGCCTAATCAACTTAGTATAAATGAAAAGATCTATAAATTCCCCGGAATACATTTATTAAGTAGTGCGTTTTCCTTTTTGGTTATTTTATTTTAGGAATTTAAATATGCCTTTAATATAACATTATTGGCACTGAGTCATAAGCTGGAATAAATTAGAGAATTGGAAAACTTTGGAAATTCCCAAAATTTCTGGGAAGAGTTTTTACGAATTAAAATTGCCTTTATATTTTGAAACAATCTTGAACTTACAGAAAATTTGCAAGGGAAGTATGAGGATTTCCTGTATATCTTTCACCCAGATTCCCCAGAAGTCAACATTTTCCCACATTTGCTTATCATTCTCTCTCTGTATATACATATTTTTAGTATATTCTGAATAATTTGGGAGTCACTTGCAAACATGACATCTAATTCTCCTTCTTTTTATTCTTAAACGCTCCAAGGCACTTTTTTAAAAAACAAGTGCACCCTCTTACTTAACCCAGTATTATTATCAAAATCAGGAAATTAACACTAGTATAATATTATTTCTAATCTAAAAACCTAATTTAGATTTTGTCAATTCACCCAATAATGTCCTTTGTGGCAAAAGAATGATTCATGATCTTGCCAAGAAACTTCAGTCTCCTTTTATCAGAAAGTTTTTGTTTTTGTTTGTTTTTCTTTCCGTTTTTAGTGCAAGCCAGGTATTTTGCAGAATGTCCTTGAATTTGGGTTTGTCTGATGTTTTTTCATGTTTAGATTCAAGTTTTACATTTGGGCAAGGTTAACAACTGAGACACCATTGTGTCCTTCTCAGTGCTTTATATCATTGAGACACACGGTGTCTATTTGTTCCATTATTGTGAAATTAACTCTGATCACCTGATGACTACTGTGTGTGTGTCTGCCAGATTTCCCCTAGTTTTGTAATTAATACACATCTTATAGAGAGATAGCTGAGATAAAGGTCATGTTTCTCATCAATTTTCACCCACGGTTTTCAGAATCTAGTCATCTCAGTCAGTAACTACTATGGCAAGAATTAGTTTGGTTTTCCCCCTGCTGTTTCTGTCTTCAACATATGCACAGAACCCCCCACTTCTCACCAGCCCACTCTTATCACACTGGTCACAGTCTCATCTTGGTGCTTTTGCAATGGCTTCTGTTATAATCTCCCTGTTTCTAACCTCAGCCCCTCCCAGACTTCCGAGCAGGGACAATGTGATTTTGGTAAAGTGTAAGTCATCTCCTATCACTCCTTTGTTCAACTGTTAGGGGATCTTCTCCCTCACACTGGAAACTCCCTCTTCACAGTGGTTCCCCCTCCTCACAGTAGCTCCCCTACCTCACAGCAACTCCTTCCTCACAGTGACTCCCTTCTCTCACAATGGCTCCCCCTCCTCACAGTGGCTTCACTATATCTCCCCCTGAGTCTCCCCACTTCTTCACAATGGCTTCCTCAGCCCTTACAATAGTTCTCAATGGCTCCTAAGGCCCAAATGCCATGTCCTCTGTGTCTAACATCATCTTTCTTCCTCTGCCTACATCATTCTTTCCTGTTCAGCCCTGTTGACCTTGTTACTCCTTGGCCATGCCAGTGGCCAGCCCTATGAGGCAAGAAGCTGGTGTCTCTTTTGACTACTGAGGTATCATGCATATCTAGAACAATGCTTGTCACTTAGCAGTTGCTTAAAAAAGTATTTGTAAAATGAATGAAAAAGGGAGAAAATCTGTATTATAAAATTATTGTTAATTGAGAAAATATTAAGTGTTTGTGTAGATCTATTAGGTCTTCATTTCTCCTAAATTGTTTCTAAAATTCCCTGCTCTTCTCACTCCTTTCTATGGACAACCCCTTCCTCTCTCATATTTTAAAGCATAAACTTCAAACCCATCCTTGCCACATCTGTGTTTCTAGTTCAGGACAATCTCTAGGCTACAAACTCCTGCTTTCCACATCTCCTGGGCATTTCTCTCTGTTCCACATAATCCTCAGGTTCTGCTTGTCTGATCCAAACCCCTTGTCTGATTTCTGAACACAATCTTCATTTGACTTTTCCACTTGGGATATTGTCACAACCATCCTCTGATGGCCAAGTACTGACCAAGAAGTCATCTGAATTCTCTTCTCTACACCCTAGGTCCTTGGGATAATACTCTAGACATATTTGTCCTCTACCATGCTTTCTCTATTTGCATGTCTTCACTGTGGGCTTCAGTATCTCTCATCAATAACACAACAATGTTCACCCAAGCCTAATGTAAATCCTAACCCTAGCAGAAAATAGCATACACTCAAACTGGATAATTTGAAGACAACTTAATAAAGAGACAATTTGCAACACTGTAGGCAATGGGTAAGAAAATCACAAGGAATATGACTTGGATCCAGAAACAAAGGAAACTGCTATAACTTGCAGTCCTGAAGAGGCAAAAGAAGGAATCTGGAAAAAGGATGGAATCTAGAGACAAAGCTGTGATAAAGGTCTTACTCTTGACCAAAGTATTCCAGCAGATCAAGGAGGTGTTCAGAGAGCATAGACATCACACAGGAAGTGTTCAGAGAGTAGCCATCTCAAACTCTCTCTCCTCCTGATGATGTGTTGACCATTGTTTGAACCCAGTGGGACCAAGAGAAAAGGGGGATAAGGAATCTGTTGGTCACTTGAGGTCAGTTTCCCAAGGCACAGAGAGTGGATCCAGAGGGGAAGTTATAAGATACTTCCTTACCCACCTCTCCAACCTACCATGTGGCACCCAGGGCAAGAACATATGGGTTTGTCACTGCCTACCTTTGTACACAACATTCTTCCTGAAAGCCCTTTAGTTTTAACATTCCTAGAAACTTCTTATATTCCCAGTCTCAGTTTAGCAACTACTCCCTGAAGGAGGCTCCTTTGACATCCTTTACTAACTAGCCTCACTTCCTCTGAGCAGCCTTTGATAGAATTTATATCATATTATATTTAAAATATGTTATAGCAAGAGACCCTAAGATGGCCCCCAATTATTTCTACCTCATGGTGTTTTATACCCTTGAGTAATCACCTTTTTGTGTGTCTGACAGACCTGTGACTTGCTTCTAACCAACAAAATATAACAACAGTGATAGGAAGTCACTTCCGTGAGTAGATAACAAATGATTGAGATTTATCCTTTGCTATCAGATTCTCCTTACTGCACTCTGGGATGAAACATGCTGCCACATTGGGGAGACCTACATGGCAAGGAAATGAGAGTGGCCTCCAGGCAATAGCCAGCCAGCAATTGATACCTTCAGTCCAACACCCAAGAAACAGTCCCACAGACTTGGGAGCAGACCCTTCCTTAGTTGAGTCTTCATTTGGAACCAACCCCAGCCCTGGCTGCTGCCCTGATAGAAGTCTGAGAGACCCTGAAACACAGGATCCAGTTAATCTGTGCCTGGGTTTCTGAGCCACAAAAATGGAAAGATAATATATGTGTCTTGCTTTAAGCTTCCAAATTTGTGGTAATTTATTCTGCAGCAATTAATACCTAGCCCAACTTTTTTTCCTTAATTAATAGTAATAAACATTTACTGGCATTATGCTAAATTCATTTAGTCTTATGGTCTTATATATCTGAAAGATAGTATTATTATCATCATAGGTAAGAACAACTGAAGATTATAAAGGCTAAGTAATTTTCTAGGGACAAACAATGAGTGTCGGAGGCAGGGTTTGTGGAGAGACAGTCTGTCTCCAAGATCCACATTCATAAGTTCTCTATTCTCTGATTCTCTTCCTCTGCTTGTCTCTCCCTCTATGTTTTGTTCTTCCACTGAAGCTGTGGGATCCTTGGGGGCAAGTCTTGTGGGTATTTTTCACTTATCTATAGTACCAGGATGGGTATCTGACACACATTAGACTCTTGATAATTGTTTTCTGAGTAGAGGCAGTAAAGTCATGTAAAAACCCTTTCCTCAATGCCCATATACTTTTTTAAAAAAGATTTATTTATTTGACAGAGAGAGAGATCACAAGTAGGCAGAGAGGCATGTAGAGAGGGGAGGGGGAAGCAGGCTCTCTGCTGAACAGAGAGCCCAATGAGGGGCTCAATCCCAGGACCCTGGGATCATGACCTGAGCCAAAGGCAGAGGCTTAACCCACTGAGCCACCCAGGTGCCCCTTCAATGCCCATATACTAAAGGCAGTCAGCTGAGTTCTTCTCAAGAGCAAGCAAGGTACATTAGTGCTTCTGGACAACAAAACCAGTACTTGGGTATCAGTACTTTTGGTTGCGTACTTTTACTTGCTGATCCAGGACAAAAAAAAAAAAAAAAAAAAAAAAAAAAAAGGCTAAGTAGCTCTTATTTTAAGGATATGCATCACTCTGTAAGGAGAATTCTGAGCTAGCACCAAGACTTGTTGAGAGCCAAGATTAATGAGTGACGTCTGCTATGGTCTGGGCAGAGTGCCACACACCTCTGCCATTTTCCATCTGGGAGCTGGTACATTTGTTCTCATCTTCCTGCTTAACATGCAAATAACTAGAGACAATACACCACTGGAATCTTTTATTGCAACCAAAGTTAGAATCAAAGACCTCTGGGTCTACTTTGTGCAGAGACCTCAAGAAAAAGAGGAGTCATGAAAATGTGAGGGGTAGAGAATTGGAAGGAAGTTAGAACCTGGTTTGGCTACACAATGCTAAAATCTGCCAAGAAGCAATGAACAAATACTACTTTATTAAAAATCAAATGTTCAGTTTAATATATAATACACTCATGTCTTTAATAGCATGTTTTCATAAATGTAAATTGCAACCATTTTTAACTGAAAATATCTTTCTAACATCCCTGCTCAGATCACTTTTTTTTGCCACAATATATCGTATGTCACTGAGAGACTGCTATTGTGTTCAGATAAATGATTTGAATGCAGCTCTTTTTGTTACTTATACTTCTCTTCCTTCTTCCATGACAAATAAGTTAAATGTAGACATATTTCTAGTTAATGGAAGCACATTCAACATCACAACTGTTACCAGGGTTGGGCAAGTACAGGTAAGAAGGAAGGCAAGTCATTAGATTTACAAATATCTTCAAATGCTTTTCCAATTGCTAAATGATGGTACACACACACACACACACACACACACAGTTGCCAGAAAATAAATTGCATTTGTGACATAAGAAGATTCCTCCCCAGTTGTTGCTGCTTCCATAATAACAGTATTCTTTTTCTTCTTCTTTTTTTAATATTTTATTTATTTATCTGACAGAGAGAGAGAGAGATCACAAGTAGGCAGAGAGTCAGGCAGAGAGAGAGGGGGAAGCAGGCTCCCCACTGAGTAGAGCCCGATGTGGGTCCTGAGATCATGACCTGAGCCGAAGGCAGATGTTTAACCCACTGAGCCACCCAGGTGCCCCAATATCAGTATTCTTAAAGCAGTTTGTGTAGATCACATCATTAAGAATATTAATATTCTGGGACGCCTGGGTGGCTCAGTTGGTTAAGCGGCTACCTTCGGCTCAGGTCATGATCCCAGCATCCTGGGATCGAGTCCCATATCGGGCTCCTTGCTCAGCAGGGAGTCTGCTTCTCCCTCTGCCTCTGCCTGTCACTCTGTCTGCCTGTGCTCGCTCCCACACTCTCTCTCTCTGACAAATAAATAAATAAAATCTTAAAAAAAAAAGAATACTAATATTCTGAAACTTTTCTTTTTATTTTACATTAACAATAACTTAATGCATTTTGTATACAGAGACATACCTTAAGGACAGAAGAAAATTTACATATCTTTGTGAATAGCAGTTATTCTCTTAAAAATGCCTCTGGCTAAAAATAAAAATATTTTTTAATTGCCCAAATCATGATCTCCTTTGCTCCTAGGACCTCTCGGAGTATATATGTGGAGAATTGCAAAGAAAGCTCGGAATTTTGACATTATTTTCCATGAATAGAAAAAAGTAGAAAGGGAGTATAGCATGGTCGTGGGAACCCACACCCACACCCCCCCCCAACATTCATCATCCTACATTGTGCAGACCAGATACTAAGAACACCAACTGTAAGTACTCGAGACTTCTGGGCAATGGGCAATTCCTAGTTGACTAAGCCTGCTCCCCTCCAGGGGAGAGGCCAGAAATACTGACAAGTTAATGTCCCTTAGGAAAAGTCAATTACAGTCAGTGACTGAGAGAGGTTGGTGGGCAGTATCCAGCTTTCTTGTATTCTGGATAGGACAATTCTAAGATTTCTTCCACCTGTTCTCTCAGATAGCCCCAGGGGGCTGAGCTCCAGTTGCCCAGAGTAAGAACCTGCTCAATAAGGTAGCTTCTTGTTGGCTTCCTGCCCTTCCCTGGTTCAATTTCTCATTCCCTTATTGGTGTTTCCCAGATCACCCCCTCCCCAATTAACTATTTGTTCTGAGTCCCTGAGTGGAGGAACCCACCTAAAGACAGTGTGAAAAAAATTCTCTAGTAGTGCTAATATCCTAACCAGTGTTTAATGAAGCAAAGAAATAGAGTCAGAGAGAGACACACTATATTCTGAAATCTCATTGCAATTGCATGAAGAGCTAAAAAAGGTAATGAATTATGAAGTATTTATTGATCAGAGGACAAAGCCAGTTACTCTCAGGCAGTCCAACTAGGATGTGTCTGGATTTTTTTCTGGGTGATCTAACAAATTGGACCTCCTACATAAGTTTTATATAAGAGTGAAGAGAGAGATAGAAACTCTAAAAAAGCTGCTTTTCGGAAGTAAGAAGAATGTAAAGAATAAAACAGACCCATAGTAACACAGAGAGATTTCTGCTAATATTTTTTGAGATATCATTAAAAGAAAAATATTTTCTGAGAAAAAAGAAATTGCCATAAATTTAAAAGTACTCAGGAGTATAGGGAACATTGTGTCTGCTGAGATGACTGCGGGCTCAAGAACAAAACTTACTCAAGATTCTGAAAAGTGTCTCCATCAACTAAATATCTGAACCAGAAAACTCCTGCACATTGACTTTGATAAAAAGCAATGTGCTTGGGGCACCTGGGTGGCCCAGTCAGTTAAGTGGCTGCCTTCAGCTTGGGTCATGATCACAGAGTCCTGGGATTTGGCCCCATGTTGGGCTCCCTGCTTAGCAGGGAGTCTGCTTCTCCCTTTGCCTTTCCCCTTGGCTTGTGCTCTCTCTCTTTCTCTCTCCCTCAAATAAATAAATAAAATCTTTAAAAAAATCAATGTGCTTGAAAATCTTGTTGATTTTACCCATTTGGGGCATCAGAATCTTGATTAGTATAGTGAGTAAGTTTCTATCCAGCTTAGAAATATTTCTGCTACAATGTATAAGACTTCTACTGCTGCGAACTTTGTGTAGGCCTCAAGTATATCTGAGAATAGTTGAGCAATTTCTGAAAGGTGGATTTTATATATTAAAAAAATCCTCAGAATAACAACAGTAGAACAGCAGATCAGAAAGCTCCAGGCCCTCATTTTCACATGGGAACCCTGAATAAACACAACATATGGGGGAAAAAATACCTTTATGAGAACTCTAGAAACCAGTTAAGCTGCAGAAAATGCATAACCAAGAAAAAGCCACACTTAAAATGGTAGGAAATTTTGTAGCACTTTGCTCAATCTTACTCTGACCCCTCCCAAGTGCAGTCATACCAGGAGGAGGCTGCCCAATTCCCAGTTCCTTCCTTGGTGTGTAAGGAGAAGTATAGAACTTGATTGCAACGTTCTGGCTTATTTGGGAGCTGCTCAGTGGATTGGTTTCTGTCTTGCTTGATTTGGAGCACTGAGGGGACCATAACATAATTTGATATTAAATTAGAGGTTGCTCAAAGCAGCAGTAGGTGCCACGGAACAAGGGGACTTCAGACACATGGGTACCTGGAATCATGAAATTATAGGCAGAAGAATACAGTAGACTAGCTAAGTCACTGAGAAGAAGCAGGGGTGTGGTGCCTGGGTAGCTCAGGTGGTTAAGCATCTGTATTTGGCTCACATCATAATCCCAGGGTCCTGGGATTGAGCCCCATGTAGATAGAGCTCACTGCTCAGTGGGGAGCTTACTTCTCCCTCTTCTTTTGTTGCTTCCCTTGCTTGTGCTCTTTCTTTCTTTCTCTCTCTCTCAAATAAATAAATAAATAAACCTTTAGAAGCAGCAGCAGCAGCAGCAGCAGCAGGGGCAAGACTATCATGGAAATTAAGTGATTTAAGATCAGCTGTATAGGGACACCTGGGTGGCTCAGTGGGTTAAAGCCTCTGCCTTTGGCTCAGGTCATGATCTCAGGGTCCTGGGATCGAGCCCTGCATCGGGCTCTCTGCTCAGTGGGGAGCCTGCTTCCTCCTCTCTCTCTGTCTGCCTCCCTGCCTACTTGTGATCTCTGTCTGTCAAATAAATAAATAAAATCTTAAAAAAAAAGCGGCAAGTAAAAGTGACTTTACATATGAGGGAATATCAATAAGACATCAGGGGATATCTATAAGATAGCATACAAAGAATACAAAGAATATAAGGGAGTATCTATAAGGTAGCAGGATATCTATACTGCAAGGGAATATCTGTAAGATAGCACACGTTTCAACATAAATCTTGCAGAGTGGAAGCCAACGGAATGATATAAAGTTATAAAAGAAGGCAAACAATTGCTGACTGAAAATATTTTATCTGAAAAAATTGTCTTTCAAAAATAAGGTAGAAATTGGGGGGGGGGAGTCAAGATGGCGGAGAAGTAGCAGGCTGAGATGACATCAGGCAGCAGGAGATCAGCTAGATAGCCTATCAAACCATTCCGAACACCTACGAATCCAACAGGAGATCGAAGAGAAGAAAAACAACAATTCTAGAAACAGAAAATCGACCACTTTCTAAAAGGTAGGACCAGCGGAGAAGTGAATCCAAGATAGACCCCAGGGGGAGGGGCCGGCTCCCGGCAAGGGGCAGAGGAACGGAGCACAAAATCAGGACTTTTAAAAGTCTGCTCCAGGGAGGGACATCACTCCAGAGGCTAAACTGGGGTGAAGACCTCACGGGTACAGCGTGGACTCAGGTCCCACAGGGTCACAGAAGGATCGGGGGTGTCTGAGTGTCGCAGAGCTCACAGATATTAGAGCAGGGAAGCTGGCTGTGGAGACAGAGCTGAGGTTTCCTAGAGTCGTGGTCTGTGACACGGGCCGGTGCCAGTGACACAGGCCGGTGCTCTGTGCGAGGGGTCCCCACAAGATCTGGGGAGACTCCGACCCAGGAGAGCTCAGGGATCTACGGGGTTTGGAGACTCCAAGTGGGACTCTGCCAGAGACAGAGACGCTTGGTCACAGGCTGGGTGAGCTCGGAGCGCTCCCAGAAGCCAGTGAGACAGAACTGATTACGCACGATTTTCTCCAAGCGCGGCCGGAGGCTGGGGAGACGGGAGTGATTAAATGCTTTTCTCTGAAGGCATACTGGGGCCCCTAGCTCTTGGCTCCTCCGAACCGGAGATTGGGAGGCCGCCATTTTCATTCCTGTCCTCCGGAACTCTACGGAAAGCGTTCAGGGAACAAAAGCTCTTGAAAGATAACCTGAGAGGATTACTTAGCCCGGCCACTGATAAGGGTGGTGCAATTCCGCCTGGGGCAGAGACACTTGAGAATCACTACAACAGGCCCCTCCCCCAGAAGATCAACAAGAAATCCAGCCAAGACCAAGTTCACTTAACAAGGAGAACAGCGGATTCTTATCTGGACAAAATGACAAGGCGGAAAAACTCACCACAAAAAAAAGAACAGGAGGCAGGACCGAAGGCTAGGGACCTAATCAATACAGACATTGGTAATATGTCAGATCTGGAATTCAGGATGACGATTCTCAAGGTTCTAGCCGGGCTCGAAAAAGGCATGGAAGATATTAGAGAAACCCTGTCAGGAGAAATAAAAGCCCTTTCTGGAGAAATAAAGGAACTAAAGTCTAATCAAGTTGAAATAAAAAAAGCTATTAATGAGGTGCAATCAAATATGGAGGCTCTTACTGCTAGGATAAATGAGGCAGAAGAAAGAATTAGTGATATAGAAGACCACATGACAGAGAATAAAGAAGCTGAGCAAAAGAGAGACAAACAACTACTGGACCACGAGGGGAGAATTCGAGAGATAAGTGATGCCATAAGACGAAACAACATTAGAATAATTGGGATTCCAGAAGAACAAGAAAGAGAAATAGGAGCAGAAGGTATACTGGAGAGGATTATTGTAGAGAATTTCCCTAATATAGCAAGGGGAACAAGCATCAAAATCCAGGAGGTGCAAAGAACACCCCCCAAAATCAATAGGAATCTGTCCACACCCCGCCATCTAATAGTAAAATTTACAAGTCTTAGCGACAAAGAGAAAATCCTGAAAGCAGCACGGGACAAGAAGTCTGTAAC